>CAVNYN010213515.1:0-13226 GCA_963692815.1 Nyctanthes arbor-tristis
GGGGGGGGGGACGCAATCATATAACCATAAAAAATTCATATCTACTTTTGCGACAAAGAAATTCTAGGTAGAATAACAAAAGGTAGACAACAAATCCTTGTTGATGTAAAACTAATTTTTTAGAAAATCTTACGCTGGAGAAAAGCATACCATGAATTTTAATGTTTTTTAAAAGCTTAATTAATGACCATCGGAATAATTAACTCTTCTTTCCGACACCAATAAGCACTTTGGAAGTTTTCAATTAATTTACGATTCAATTTAGCAAATTAATTAGGGTATATATAAAATAAAACAAATGGTCATACAATGACGACTACTTAATAATTAAAAAATCAGACCAAGAGTGATAGCTCAAGCAATAATAAATAGTACCCATTACTAGAACAAGGTCTTGAGTTCAAGTTTATACACTCCTCCCCAAACTTCCTCCAATTATTTTAAAAAATAAATCAAAATTTGTAACACAACTGCCTTGAAATTGTAAGCCTATGGATGCTTATTAGTTGAAAATTTAAGCAAGTCATATGAGTATTGATTCAAATTTACAAGGTTTTTTTTTTTAAAGTACTAGGCATTGGTTTATAGATTACCACGTGATATCATTTTATTTGTATTTTTATTTTTTGGTAAAAAGTAACACTTTTTGAAAAAAAAAAAAAAAGTGAAACTAATGAATGAAATGATGCCAAGTAAGAGTTTATAAACGATTTAGAATCGTTTATACATTGAGTAGCCAAACACATTACACATAAGTAGCTGTGGCTATCGTCGACGAATGGCGGCTAAGTACACAATGGTAAAAAAAAATTGTACAAATATTGAAAATAATGAATTCAAAATGTGATCAGTCATTTGTGCACATGAAAACAGATAATTATGCGTATATCAAACGATCACTCACCACAATCAGATGCATTGTGCTATATGATGTACAAATTTATACAAAAGGTCTTACAAGCTATACACTAGAGAGCATCAAATACTACATTTGTCCTAAAAAGATGGTCTAATTTTTCTTTTTCATCCGCTCCAAAATATGATCTAGATTTCATTTTAAAATGTGATTGAAATATTAGTTATCTTATTTACCTATATTTAATAAGCATAGTTATAAAAAATTATTATTAAAATAAAATAATTAATAAATGAAAAGATATAATAGAAAAATAATGTTAAAGTGAATTTTTCTTAGTTTATGTGAAAAAATAAATATGGTCATATTTTTTAGACAGATGTAGTATATTATTATTAATAATCAATTATTATTAGTTGACTTGCACATGTATATAAGTGTGGGGGGAGCAGAATAATTCTTTTTATATTTTATTCATAATAATAACGCCACGAGATTCAGCTCCAAACTACAATACACCAAATTAAAAATCACTTGCGCACTATACATCACACGCATGGATTCGTCGCAAAAGTTGATTGTCCAATTGACAAATATGTTTACCAAATACCTTTTTATTTTAATAATAAAATAATAAATAATTTATAAATAAAGATATATAAAGACAAAAATTCCATCTAACGGTGTCTTGTCATTTGCTAGCATTCCTCTCGTTGACAGCATTATTGTCTGTCTATTGACGTTTGGCTACCATTTAACAATTGTCTCTAGTTATAACGTAATTTAAATTTTAAATTTTAGACACAAAATAATTTATTATTGATATGATATAAATTTTTACATTATTCTAATTATTAATTCTACATGACACGATTAAATTACATCATCTATATAAAATTTGAATTTTAAATTTCTTTATGAACAAATCTATTTTCAAATTGTTAACAAATAAAAGTGTTTGTTTTGGGAGTTGAGTTTTCCTGTGACGGAACCTGCTGTCGCAAACGATGCAAAACCCACAGCTATTGAATTCTGGATCTATTAAAAATGTTTTTGATTCACTATTAACTTTTGGAGTATTAAAGACATTTAGAAGTGCCTCAAATAATATAACTAGGGGCAAAAAACAAAGTTAAAATGCCTCTAAGTGAAAGAGAGGCGAATTAGTTAGTGCCTCTATAAATGGTGCCTCTAATATTAAATAGAGGCAGATTGGACACTAAAAACGTCCCTAAAAACATAAATGTCACGTAGGATAAAGTTCCATTAGAATCGCTTAATTATATGCCTCAATCAAATTGATAACAATAGGGGCACTAAATTAATGCCCCAATTAAACAATAGGGGCACTTATGAGTACTCTCATAATTAATTAAATAATTTATAAATATAAATTGTAGTGAGTCGTTTATAAGCCCCTAGTACATTCAAATTTAATTAAATAAATAATAAAATTGACGCCTATACTATTATTATTATTATTGTTCATGTTTCAATATTAAAAAAAAAAAGTATTTCTAATTCAATAAAAACTGAAACAGTAACAATATCAATATTAAAAATTCTGATTACATGCCATCTCAAATAGTATGTAATTAAAAATTACAGTGAGTAAAAAAAGAATGAATGTAATTAAAAATTACAATGAATGAAAAAATAATATCATCTCAATCGTAGATAACAAGTGGTAACATTATATCATGTTCCTAACATCAATATCTCCCTAAAAATGCTAACTCAAATAATTTTTTGTTCCTCTCACTACTCGGCAGGCATGAATCTCCATAACCTTGAACTCCGCCGCTTACATATGCTTGCAACTTGAGTTCTTGAATCTTCTTGCCAAGGGCGTCAAATGGTTGTGTGAATCCTGCGATACCTTAACCTATCATTAGTTAATATAAGAAGTTGAAATTATTCCTCAAAAGATATCAAACTTACCTCCATCTATTTAGATGTGTTTCATCAATCCAACTTTTGTGCTTATTTTTTTGACTTGTGAACCAAGTTGAATGCCTTAATGGAAACTGGTGTATAATGCTCTTTGCTCCTACTAAATGGAAAATACACATTAATAAAGCAAGGCGAGCTTCCTCTATCCAATAAAAACATGTGTGCTATTTTTTTTGTTATTCACAAGCAGGAAATCAATATTAGAGAGCTCAAATTTCTAAAAGAAGTTACACATTTTAGTGAATTATTGATATATATAGAGAGTGATCTCAGGAACAAACTTCTAAGTTCTTACACCATGGAAGATAAACAAGAGGTACAAATCAAGAATGAAAGCATTAACAATCATTAATTTTTATTTAAATATCAAGCCTCAGCTAAGAAGACATTTACTATTGTAATTGGAGATAAAAATGAGGTGTAAACTCGTTTTTGAAAATTGAAAAGCAAGAAAGCAAGGTAGCTCTTCAAATTATCGAAAGAAAAATGAACATACTGCCACATAGATAAGTTGTGATCCATTGGAAGTAACACTTTCTTGTTAGTTCCACGAGAAATACCAACTATGTTTTGGTTCATAAGTAAATTACAGCACCCGTATCTCTAGGAAGAAGAGAGAGAATGGAAAAACAAAGGCAATATTCCTGAGTGCTTGAGAAATCAGCCATACATTTTCAGCGTCAGTGGAAGTAACCACTCCACCAATGGTGCCTTTGATCACTCCTTTATCTACAATTTCAAGTTTAGGAGTTAATAAACTCAAAGAATTTTGCACAAGATAACTACAAAAATAATTAACTAATACTTTAGCAAAGCCAAGACCCAATCTGATAGTAGAGTATGTGAAAGACATAGTTTTAGAAATAATAGAAATCCACATAGTATGTGGAAAATTGGTTACTATTTGAGATATAATAACTTGTAAAGCTCCAAACATGAGTATGTAACGGCTAATCCTAAAATTACAAGCAGTGTTGTGCCCTTCAATCTGGTAGCAATTTGATCTCTGGATTGCACTGCATCAATTATAAAGAATAATGTCAAATTGCTTGCACAAGTAGTACATATTGGGACGTCGGAGAAGGGCACGACACTGTTTTACTGGTGGATGGCTTCATGGGTATCATCCCTTGAGAAGATACGAATCACATCATTTGCATATTACTATATTCTCTAAGAAAGTCAACTACAATATGATGCACAGATATCTTCATAAATAATTTATAATTCCCAATTAATCACTTAGCTTCATAGATAAATCATCTTTTGAAATTCTTTCCCCAAAAATTTATAGAACCCTCAAGTAATTCTTCATTAAATTATAGTTTCTTTCTTCAACATAATGCCTAAACTAATTCTAATTGGCACTCAGCATTGAAACCCCCAATGTTTCCATGATGCTGTGGTTTCATATGCAACTTTAATTTCCACAACTTAATCCCAAAACTCCAAATTGTAGTTGGCAAACAAAAAATTCGTTCTCCAAAGCCCTTTTTGCCATAAAATCAAATAGGATGTGGAAAGAACATAACTCTACACAAAATTTTAGGCAATTCAAAATAATAACAGAACCCTAAACTAGAATATACAAGGAAAACAATTGTAATTTGAGGAAACACATTCACATAGATGGAGTGAAAATATATCCAAAATACGTACCTCATCAATCGTCTCGTTGTGCCTCTGTGGACTGCGGCTGGTCTCGAATGCTTTCCTAGATGTTACTTAAGCAAGAAAAAAGGGGAGTAAAGGTTGAAGACGGCGGAAAGCGTCATTCATGGGGGAAGAGAGAGAGAGAGATTTCATTCCAAGGTTAATTTTTGCCCCAAAGTTGAATTGTGAACTCACGTTTCTTAAATTTACTTACAAGAATTTTTGATAAACCATTAGAGCCCAATTTATGTGTCTAAAATAATATTACTAGAGGCCAAATATATCTATCTCAAATTATATTATCAGAGGCATTTATTTTCTGCTTCTAATAGAAAAAAAGTTCTCGATTTTTTAGAAAGAAATAGAGGCATTTATTTTTGCCTCAACTAATATTAATAGAGGCCATACATAATTTTGCCTCTAATTCATTATTAATAGGGGCACATAACTTATTTTGCCTCTAGTTCAGTGTCCCTAATACTCTCAAAGTCAATAGTGATTCCACAAAAACATATTCGGCTTTTTTTTCGTAAGCATAACATATTACACGTGTTCTAAATAATACTAATACATAGTATATAATCTATTATGCTACACATCCACCCTATTTTATGTCCACCTCACATTCACCCTATTGAATTCTTTATATATAAAGAATTCAATAGAGTGGAGGTGAGGGTGGAGACAAGATGGGATGGATATATATCATTATCCATCATCGATATTTAACAATAAATAAGACTTTCCCTACTCAGGCAAGAAAGACAGACAAATAGAAGAGATTCGAACGGATGCACTAAAGGGTTGTTCAAGGTTTGATTGATCCCTCATCGTCCGCCACTCACTCTTTGATCCTTGGAGGGTTGTGCTATTTAAATATAAATAAATATAAAAAATTTAATAAAACTGACACATAACATAATCTTATTTTTCAACACATTACATTACTTTTACATTAACACTAATTACACATAACACTTGTCAATTTTGTCAAACATTTTGTCATTTTTTTTGTCTAACAAGAATTTTCCTTGGAGATATTGTTCGAATTTGTGATGAGGTTCATTGTGGTTTATGTACTTTTGTTCCACGTACCTTGTGAAATGTGTGGCTCACTCAAGTCACATGGCACTTTGAGATTGGCTCCCTTGAGGTGATGAGGGCCATCAATGAAATCTAATTGTTCGTGTTTTACATGTCGTCCCTTTTAAGGTTGACTAGCATGTAATATCTAATTAGTGCTTTTCTCATTTCAAATGTTGGGCGACCATTGGGGCTCTTTCATATAAGACAAAGGGCTGTCTTTGTTTCTTCTTGGGGTCTTCGGCAAAAAAAAAAAAGCAGTGAGTTTGCAAGGGATGACCAATTTCATGTGAAATTCTTGCTCCTCCAGTCAGCCTCTGGTTGTCATTTCCCCATAGAGACGGTGCAATAAGTCGGGTGCTACAAGTGTGATCTTAAATCTGAATTCAAACCTAACATCAAAGAGGAGAGTTTGGAGCAAGCTGTGTTGGATTACATCTTACATTGTGGTTGCAAAATCTCTTGTAATAGACATTGTAATCTCCATACCCAAAATGCTTTAGCACATGTTGTGGCATTTTATTTTATTTTTTTTTTTTGCCCCCTCCTTAAATAAAAGGCCGTTTATTCATGGGAACAGGGAAATACACAACTCAGGTCCCGGACAAGGACCAATGGACTCAGGGCCTCGTACATAGCCCATGCTATGGCTAGTTTTGTTTTGTCTTCGCCAAGTTCTCGACTTTGATTGGATTGTATTCCTCTATTCGTTTTACCACGTATTGGAATCCCCCGTGTTATTACAAATAAACTACTCTATATGTTGTATATAGCACACTCCTATTATCTATGTCAAGATCTATGAAGAACAATGACTAAATGGAATCGCCTAAGAGCACAAATTTCAGAGAAAAAAAGATGTCCAATGTTAGGAATCAAGAAAAGAAATGAAGATAAAAATCATTTATTCAACCACCCGAAAGTAGGAAATTTCTAAGGAATCAGGCCAGATTCCTTACGGAGCCTAGTATCTAATAACATACTGTCATGTGGTGTGTGTCAACTGAGGTATCAGTGTGTGATTGGCAACCGAGCTCCGTAAAGAACCAGGGCCGGTTTCCATAGCCAAACCGCTAAAAAGTAGACCTTTACCATAGATAGAAACGTATATGATTGGGGCTCCGTCTCCAAAATGAGGCTACGAACACCTGACCGCCACAACATCGACCAGGGCTCCAGCTAATCTGGCTCCATAGAATTAAATGATGATATATACTAACATAAAATTCTTCTTTTATTTGTATACGGCTACGAATATAGAATATAAAATATAAGCTTTTCCTGTTTAAATAAAATTAAGCTTTCTAATGAGAAAATTTTTTTATTTTCATTTGAAGAGTCTTTTATGAACCTAGAAAAGTAAATTGTCTTTAAAACTTATGAGTGATCGCGTTGTGATGTAGTTTATTTATTTGTAAGAATAAGAACTGAATACAACTGAACTAAAATAATACTTGAACTAATCTAATTACAAGATAACTATAGAATACGAAAACTCTAACTAGAGTCTAGATAAATAGTAGTATTACTCTTAAAGCTACAAGCAAGCAGGGTTTAATAGAAAAGACATTATCGAGTCATCCACGCAACCTATCGACGACTTACAAAAGGATATAATTCAGCAGGGCTATGTAAACTAGTGGATGAGAATGTGCCACGTACACTGGGTATCTCTATAACGGAGACGCCTAGTGTCTCCAGATCAAAGTCAATTCATTAGAAAAATGAAAGCGCCACTTTCAAAGGACAGGATATGAAAAATTTACAAATCTGTGAACTAAAGTATTGCCTATGTAGCTTTCAAGAGTAAATGTAGGACTAAAAACCATGTAACCTGCCTTCTAGTATTGGATATACCATAACGGACAGTTTTACACAAGAAAATATATACTCGTTGGTTATGCTATATAGTGTTGTGTCTAGTCCAGTACTACATACAAAACATGTCCAGAAGGCAACATTAAAAGCTTCTTGCAAAAGGCTTATTTTCCGTCATTGAGTTTTGAGAGTAGAAACAGGCAGCCTGAGGAAAGTAACACCGATGCACAAAAACAAAGCAGATCTAGAGGGGACTGTATACTTGCCTTCTTACTATTTTCAAACAAACCAATAAGAAGCAGCATCACAATAACATGGCCAAGTTTCGTTTTCAACTCGTTCACAGTTTTTATTTCTAACCACTGTGGTCGTTCCTGATTCCAAGAAAATTGGGCATTAGGCAAACATAGCTCATAAACTCCCATCACAAATTTAGTGATTAAAATAAGAAAGACTGGCAAGGAAAATTTTAGATCTTGCATGTAAAGAAAAGGCTTAAAAGCGGCAAAATATTTAGTGGAAATTGTTCAAAACTTCAAACAAACCTTAAGAGTGAACAAGCCAAACAAATTTGATCTGTACATAGTTTCTCCCTCCGTATTAGATTTCGCCTTATCAAGATTGCTGATGAAGAGCTCATATAGACCCATGCCAAATACGAGCATCACGGTTCCCAGTAGGTAGACATCTAGGCAATTCAAAGTAGCATAGTAAATCAAATTAATAGTGATATTCTGAAATTCAAGCAAAAATTTACTAACATGATTTCAAATGTTTAGCTTACAATTATACGTACTGAGCACTTTGCTTCATAAATGAAATGCATCCGGAATTATTTTAGACTTTTACTGGTATTTGGAGTCTCATATGGATATGGTCATATAGAAGGAATACTTCATACTGTCAGTACCTCATTTGAGATGGCAATCTGTTTTGAATCTCCATTCTTAACTTATAACAAGACATTTAATCCATTGCGAGGTCTTTAAAACAACCAATTTTTTCAACTTTCAAGACGATTACTCCTTCCACTTATTATGACTTGGTCATCACTTTTGTGTAAACCGAACTTCTTCCTATGCATGTATCTTAAAATAATAAATTTGTGGAAATGAGGATAAAATATAAATGCATCTAAGAAACTTTAGTTTCCAAAGTAGTGGTTCTTTTGGAGAGTAGGCTATACATTTATGGAATTCCAGAATTACCCTTCTATTATGTTATGGTTCAGTGGTTCTATCCTGTTTCTTGAACTGCCCATGACTTGGCATTTCAAGTCAACTTCCTTTCTAGCGGATACTGGTTAGAAGTGTGCATGCATTGCTTGGTGGGTCATCACACACACTGCTGCTTCAAATTAACATTGTCTTTATGTGCTACCGTTTCTACAATTCATGTTATGCTATGTATGTGCCAGTGGGAGTTGGATTATGAATTCAAATATAGTTTTCATATTTTCTCACTATCATACTTGCAACGGGACTTATTTCACAACGTTTATTTTCATGAAATAGGCCGATAATACTGCCAGCCATTTAGCTCATCTTAAGCATAATTCAATTCCAGAGAGCCTATAATAATAATAATAATAATAATAATAATAATAATAATAATAATAATAATAATAATAAATCAAGAAAAATAATAAATAAATAACAAAGAAGATAGGCTTATACATACCAATTGCCTGTACAAGCGATAAGATAACCTTCCCGCGATCCACAAAATATTCTTGGAATGAAGCTACAACATGAGTGCAACCCTGGATACGATAAAATACCAAGTTAATCATTTTCTGAAATATGTCTCTTGACAGTTGACATGGAAAAAAAAACATAATGGGGTCGTGAAACAGATATAAACAGATATTTAGTAAGAATATATTAACCAAGATTGGGTTAACTGCAATGAATAAGCTATTAGGCGTTGGCTAGGAGAATGCAGTTTGCAAATAACAATATTGGAGAGTAACAAGGTTGTTCTGATCTGAGGTTTGCAAAATATGCTTGTTAGAGGTGAAGAAAAGCCGCCAAACTACCAAAGCAAACAGAAACCGTGGTTTTCAAATCGTTGATGTCTAGGTTCACGTGGACACATCAATGTTTCTATTTTGAACAAAACCAGACCATTACATTAATTTAACTATTTGTCTAAATGCAAATCAAGCATCATCTGTCTTCATAACAAGAAAACAGAAAACGGGCAAGGAAAGCTCAGGCCGAGTAATCAAGAACCACAAAACTTCATCTCAATTAATTTATCTTTGATTGAATTATTATTACTGAAAAGGGCACGTATTCTCGACTGGCAGCAATGAAACTCCAAGCACCGAAATCAAATGCTAGAAGGGGGAGAATATACTATAAGGTGATCAATTCATGATGACATATATTTATTACCTTGATCTTCCGATCTGAAAGATCCAATCAGAGACCCCCAGACCGCAAAAATAGCCAAGAAACGGCATCCATATATAACCTGCAAAAGATCCCCCAAATCAGTTTGAACAAAAACATAATTCCCACATCGGAATTTCCCAAGTCATATGTACCACCTTCTCTATCCTGTCTTCAAGTTTTTTCAATTTCTCATGCTGACACACTCCGACAGGACCAGATAAAGTATCCACCGATGAAGTATACTCGCGGGTTGAGCTTCTGGAGAAGAGCACAGGAAATCGGGTACTAGAAGGCTGAAATTGGCGAACCCATTTCGTGTTTGGACCCAATTCTTGGGTCCTATTGAGGAATAGTGCAGCTGGGGTTCTGGTTAAGGTTTTGGAGAGATTCATGTTCCCAGAAATTCTGGGTTTTTGGAGACTGGAAAGTGATATTTCTGTATATCAGAATTCGGAACATGCATAAGTGAGGTGGCAACTCGGACAACGATAACTGACCCTTTGTACAAATGAGATAGCAGCCACAAAAAATAGTCGAGATTTTCTTGCTTTGAATGTAAAAGGAAATGACTTAACAGTTTTTAGTTTTTCCTACGTACACGTGCTGAGCAATTACAGACGCTGAGTTCGGAAAATCACCACTTCTTATTATGATTTTGATTATGTTTAGATAAGTTGATTGATCTTTTTAATTCACTGAAAATTATTCATTGGGATCAATTGGAATTTTCATGAAAACGATGAAAGTTTAATTGGTGAGTTACTAATAAAATGATGTTTTCTATGTTATATTATCATCTCTCGTATATGACATGTTTCTTTTCCCAATATTTTTCTTACACATACCATGTTATTTTAAAATATAAAAAAATACATATGACGTGTATTTATACACACAACACAAATTGAGAGGTTTACCATCTCAAAAAAATAAAAGGAAAGAAAAAGGCAAAAAAAGGGAAAATACAATTGGTAATTAAGTTAATTGAAAAAAATGACAGATTACGAAGGTTTTGATATTCTCTCTTAAAATTGAGAGAGAGGGGCTCAGTTTACAAAGATAATATGTTGGGGAGGGTTTTGGCCTTCTCATAAATAAAATCCCCTTGTCATTTCTATAAAATTGATGTAAACTTACTACCGCCGTTCTAAAAAAATGGTCATATTTTTTTCGCATAGACTAAGGAAAACTCATTTAATAGTATTAAAAAAATAAATTTTAACATCATTTACCTATTATACCCTCTCATATATTAATTATTCCACTTTAACAATTCTATTCTTTTAATGATAATGCACATTAAATAAATGCATATAATAAAATTAATATTTCAACTATTTTTTAAAAAGGAAATTATGCCATGTTTTGAAACGGACGAAAAACAAAAATTGGACCATCTTTTTGAGACGGAGGTAGTATTAAATTAGACATATTAAAAAATTCTATCGCAATAGTCACTGTTTTGTGACTCAGTGCGAACTCTAACAATTTCACATGAACAATAATAATAATGATAATGCTATATAAAACATTATTGATGTTCAACACAAGTGTATATAGTATTAGATGATAAGTTATGTCAAATGAGCAACTTGTACGGACTTATCATTTAATGTCATATGTTTTATATACTCAATACCATTAGCTAGTGCTACAATACATACTATAGTAGTAGCATTATTAATTTCATATACATTTGAGTGTAACTTAGACATTCCATTAATTTAAGAAATATTTTTAATATTGTAATCCACAAGATTCCTAAATGTTAAGAGGCATACAATGGAAGTTTAATTAGCATCGCTTTATCCCAAGGAAAGGAAGATACCAAACCCTTCCCCACCAATTGCAAATAAGAACAAACCATATAACACATCTTTATAATTTTACATTAGATCTCTGTCACAGCCCCTTTTTTCCCTACATGTTGCCACCAGTTTCCAATGCCAAAGCTAACTAGTTCGGTTTACCGCCGCAGCCACACCAGCCCACTAATATGGTGTGTCGCCATTATCTGCGCTATACTTGCCGTGGCCGTAATCATCGCCGGCTTAGTAGTCTTCATTGGCTACCTCGTTATCCGGCCCAAGGTGCCTGAAATCAGCGTCACAAGTGCTCAACTCGACACAATCTACTTCGATCAGACTAGTTTACTTACGGTACAAGTTACCATTGTAATAAAAGCACACAATGGCAATGCAAAGGCTCATGCGAGTTTCTATGATACAAGTTTTGCCCTCAGTTTTCATGGTCTAAAAATGGCTTATTTGGTTGCGGAGCCGTTTGATATAAGCAAAAATAGCTCCAAGGAATTCAATTACGTCGTCCAATCGTCCCCAATTCCGTTGGAGCCAGAGTATGCCGAGATTGTGAACTGGTCATTGAGGCAAAATATGATAACTTTTCAGTTGAAAGGGAATACAAGAACTCGATGGAGAGTAGGGTTGTTGGGTTCAGTTAAGTTCTGGCTGCATTTGAATTGCCAGCTCCGTTTACCAGTGAATGGAAATCCAGTTTTCCCTCGTTGTAGCTCTAAATATAGTTAACTTAATTGTTCCTCTGTTAATTGGGAGGACTTTTTTTTTGCATTCTTGCCATAAATTTGTAGAGCAAATTAATGTTCTACAACTTAATGTTCTCATTTGAGGTTTTAATTAGATAACTAATAATCCTTAGCACGCATTTTGAACTTTCAATTATGACTTTGATTACTTTCTTTCGGGAGCATCCATTATGGAGACACCCTGTCTCTTCCTGTCAATATTCATGAATTAGGCCACATAAATGGTCACATATATTCCAGTTTTCTATTGGAATGTGTTACACACAAGTGTCTTCATTATGGAGACACTCGGTGTCTCTAGATCAAAATTCATGAACTGGGCCACAAATACCGTCTACGGATTTGCTATCCCACCCGTATCCGCCCCAGACGCAGAAGTGGTCCCACCATACAAGTGGTGACCATTCCCCCTCTATGGAGGTAGGCAAACATTCTCCGCCTCGACTTCCGGAGCATTTTCTTGTTTGTGTGTACTAAAGAATAATTTCGATCGAAGTGTATACAGGGTTTTCTGACTCATCTCTCTTAACAGGTAGGCATATGAATGTGTCATTTTGATCCTGTTTTTTCTTTTTGGAGAGATTTAATGCACCAGGGAGCCCGCCTTCTGATTCTCCAATAACAGGGGATAATGTGTGTTTGACATCTCCGTTAAGGGAGAGGTCACCTCTTATAGAAGGACCTAAATATAACATAGGAAGTGCCAAGCCACGTGTAAATCTTTAGAACCACATTCTGTCCAATTTTTTACCCCATAACTGAATTTCATTTCATAAATATATAATTTTTATATATATAACTGATTTGTGGTATATTTGTGCTTGATTGTACCCACCAAATGTAATTTTCCCCTTTTTTGTGGGGCTTTTTTTTTTTTTTTGTGAAGGGGGGGGGGGGGTTT
>CAVNYN010213516.1:0-14170 GCA_963692815.1 Nyctanthes arbor-tristis
GTTGGCTAATTGACTGTGATAGCAAAATCGGACATAATTAATGTGTATACGTCAAAAGTAGTTGTAATATCCTTATATTGAGCCAAAAAAAAAAAAAAGAATTATTGTAATAACCCGAGCTTCTTGCATACTCTATTACTAGGTTGCAACCGAAATCCTAACCAAGCCCCAATCCTATTAGGGTTTTTCAAGCCCATACACAAGTTAACTCAATTAACATTAACATTACAATATTTCTTGAAACTAACCTCTCACCGGTGTGTTGCACGAGCGCGAAGACTAATTCCAAAAATTTTTAATATTAATAAGGAACAGATAACCACCATCGAATTCATATAACAAAATCAGTAAATATATGGTTTTGATTTAGTAATTGACATGTTAATGTAAATTAATGTTTTATTAATAATTTATTAATAGTTACCCGTTCATGTACTCGGTTAATACTTTACTATATTTTACTTTTAAATCATCTAACTTATTTAATTTTATTTGTTAACGGTCTAAAATTTCGTATCTTGATTCATGTATGTACGTGCCATGATATTCATATTCTCTCGATATCCCGCTCAAATAAAAAATTCCATTCTCATGAGAAAGTACCCACCCAACATTCCCCTTTAACCGGATAATACATTTTCCACATATCCTTTTAACTGAGTGATACTTCATTTTATTTTGCGTAGGTACCCATAATACCATGTTATTATTTTTATCTAGCAAATAAAAAATATCATCCTTAAAAAAGTAGATAAACATACCTGCTTATAAACACATTTAATGTTTTATTATAATTTAATTTTTAAATCGCCTAACTTATTTAATATTTAGGTTAATTACACCTAATTACATCCCCAACATTTCAACTTTTTATAGATTACGTCCCCAACCTTTTCTACTCCTTTGGGTCCCCAACCTTTCAAAAATGTTACACTTAACCCTGTGACGGATTCCGTCTATTTCTATCGTTAAAGTTGGGGGTATTATGGCAAAATATAATACCCCTAACTTTAACGGTAGAAATAGACGGAATCCTTCACAGGAACATTAAGTGTAACACTTTTAAAAGGTTGAGGGACCTACATGAGTAGAATCAAAGGTTGGGGACGTAATCTATGAAAAGTTGAAAGGCTGGGGACGTTAGGTGTAATTAACCTTTAATATTATTAGATAACAATCTAATATTACACATCGAGCATATAATATAATACCCATATCCACTCAATAACCATTCAAATAAAAAATTTCATACTCATGAGATTATATCCACTCCACCTACTCTTTTGATTTAATCAGATTGCCTCATTATTTTATTCTGTAATGATATTTTTGTCTAACAAATAAGTAATACAATCTTTAAAAAAGTTGCATTATCTTAGAATAATTATTTTTACTATGATGCACATATTCGCTCGATACTCGTTCGTATAAAAAATTACATTGTATATATAAGAATATCTAAATTAGTAAATATCTATATATTAATTAAATAAGAGGACGTAAATTTTGCCAGCAATTTTCCTGCCTAAATTGCATTTAGTAAGGACATTTCTGTCGTTTTCATTATTCCTGTGGTGACGCATGTGGTAAGGTCTGATTTCTATCATTTTTTCTTCATTTTTGATTTGTTCTTATCGTATCAAATACAATTCCTAAGGATTACTACACAATCGTCATCTTCTCTCTCATAGAGGCTTGGTTTTTCTCAACAAAGAATCTTAATCCAATCTACTTCTCCTTGAAAATTCTTGATATTATTTTGTATTTGATCTTTGTTTAGATATTTACATAATTTGATTTTATATATCCTAATTATCTACAATATGTAATTAGGGTGTGCTATATAGGTTGATTTTATGGTTTTAGCGCATCCCGTATCTTAATGTAATCAACTAGGGTTTTTGTTTGCAATATGTAATGTTATCTATAAGGAAGTATTTCGTAATTTGAATTACTTCATTATGTTGTGTATGTGGTATTATTCTTAAAATTATTTTTATGCGTATTATTATAATTGTGATTATGATCAAAAGTTTATTTTTCTTGATATTCTGTTTGTTTAGCATAAAATGCAATTACCATGCAATGAAAATTAATGTCCTATCTATTATAGTAATAACTACTTCTAATTTGACAAATAATAATATAATAATAATAATTATTATTTACTACAATTGAAAAATCGACCACAAAAAAAAAAGGATCCATTAATTCAGTTGTTACATAATAGCTAAATTAACACTGAAAAATAAGAAATTAATTTATAAGCAAACTACTTGCATATTATATATCGATGTTAATATCATAAAAGATTATTATATTTTAGACTTTTATAATTTAAATTGTGAACTTCCCATTTAACACACAGGTGAAAAAATTAGTTGTTTTTATTTTCCATTTCTAATTGAATACCTAATTGCTTTCAAATGTTCGATTCATGGGTTTATTATGGGTTCACGATAAAGGAAAAATCAATGACATCATTTTTTAATTGGATTAAGATTCATGGCACTTTATAGGTCTAGCGAAACTTTTATTGCAAGAAATGTTACAAACTGCTAGCTGGCGTATGATGGACATTAACTCCATGTAGGTTGTATTTTTTTAGTTTCTTTACTAATATCAAGCCAAAAAAGTCAATTATACTACATTTTTTGCATGGAATTTCTCTTGAATTTTATCCCTACAACGTACATGTGGAAATCTAGTTCTTATTAATAATAAAAGATTTTGCTCTTCATTTTTCTGCTTTACAGCTATTAAACGATTAAATTAAATAAAAGAGATTGAGATATAATTTTTGTGGCTGATTTTTTAGGATAAATTGCGATATTATAGTTGATTAGAAGCGAAATCATAGGGATTGAGAAGATGGTACTATCCTTCTTTCCATTTCAAAAAACTAATTTACTAATTATGAGAAAAGTCACGAATACCCTTATATTGCTTACAACTAGTGTAAGTATATGCATGTTTTCCCACCAAAGCCTCACGATTTTTCCTCTTCTTCCTCATTTCTCGTTTCTCTCCATAATTTTTGGTATCATATTTTCTTCCTTCTTGTAGAATGAGAAGCTAGGATACACTCATTGTTTATTCTGCTCTATTATTTTTCCATTTGTTTGACATTAGAATTTATTGATTTTTATACTCTGTGGATGAATTCCTATATATTTTTTTCAACTTTTGTGGACACTGAACACTGATCATAAACTTCATAAGTAGGTAAAGAACTTTTTAAGTTGTAGTCTCTTTTGGGCCAGATGTTTTACAAGTTTATTGACAAACTTCAAGCGGTCTTTAGATGACTAAGTGAAATGGTCAATTAACAGATGTTAATAAGTCTGTTGACGTATTTTTTTGTTTAACTCCAATTTCGTGTCAGATACTTAAAGTTACAAACAAATTGATACTTTGCTAACTTTTATAATTTTTGTTTGACATGCAGAGATGGTCGACTGTACATTAGTTGATGTTTGTTACTTTGGTAGGATGTGGAAATGGAATGAAGAAAAAAATAAAGAGGGAATTTTCCTATCCAATCATGCTTCATACTCAGAGCTATATCAGGAGATACATGATCTTCTTCATGTTGATTCTTGTAAATACTAAATGGAATTAAGATTTTAGTTCCATCAGTTGAGATTACTTTAGAAAAACAAGTACATTTGGCTTTCGGAACTCAACAACAAGGGTCAATATCCGATGTGTAATCCTTTGTGAGCAAGATATTTCTATTGATCATCAACTTAACTTAGGTTACAATATCAGGTAACCCTGTCATATATTTAATCCCGCCAATATATGTTTGCAAGCGAGATAATTGTCTTTTCAACATAGCTGCATCCGTTTTTAGAAGATGGTCAAGTCTTCCTATTTTTTGTTCCATTCTCAAGTCCCTGAACTTATGAAGTCTCACTTCTGTAGTCAACCAATTCATTAACATACCATTGAGCCATATTTTTATTAACATATTGACACCGGGCCTTTATCACAGCCCATGCTACTGAATCAGCTACTTTATTTTTAGTACCAACAATTCCCCTACTTACTGCATCAAAAACCAAATCACAAGCTTCGGATAATAAACTAGTAAGTTCTAATAAGATTTGTAATATGAATACCTTTACGCTTTGCAGAGATATAAGATGCCATTTTAGGATTCCATTTCCTCCACTACTACAGAAATACCCAATGGGCATCGGCTGTAACCATAAATACGCTTCGGTTTTGACGACGACGTATATGTCATATACACATATTGTAAAGGAATACGCGTCGGTTGTTGGCCGACACCTAAATATAACAATAGGCGTCAGTTATTTCACAAAAACCGATGCCTAAAGCCAAATTTTTAAAAAAATAAAATAGACAATAGGCGTCGGTTGTAAAAGAAAGATTGGTTTTTTTTTTTTTTTTGGGCTCTCTTCTAGATCCGCCAACATGAAAATTCAAAATTCAAAATTTAACAAATGAATTATGTGGAGAAACCCTTAAACATTGTACTTTAAACAAATAAAGACAATAATAATGTGGGCAAATTCGATTTATATTCTACTTCATTTACCGCAAAAATAGAGTAATATATTAGATTACATGGAAAAGCATACTATAAGCACAAAAGGCAGAAACTTAATCCTTAAAGAGGCAAACTAAAAGGATTCATTAAACTAATTAAAGTCTAACAGCCCAAAGAAAAAACCAAGCAAAAAATAATAGCTAGCATCCTTCTTCTCTGATTCTTGTTTGAACTTCCTCTAAACCTGTAAATTAAGAAGAAAGAAATGAATTAAAGGAACAAAACGCAATAAGGTAGTAAAAAGCTCCATCGAAGAGGATTTTTAGCTTTAGGGAAGAATGATAAAGGATTAATATTGGAAGAGAATGAGGTTAGGCAAGATGAGTATGTAGTGGAGGAGATGGTTTTGTGTCTGAAGCTAAATAATGCTATGGAGGTACAAGTTATTCGAGTGGATGTTGCATAAAAACTGCGGTTTATTTAAAGGCCTACTACCATAGGTGTCGGCTCCTCCCGACGAATCGACGCTCATTCTTAAAAATTCAAAATTCAAAAATTTTGAATTTTTAAGATTGTGAGTCGGTTCCTCCCGAGGAACTGACGCCCAATCTTCCAAATTCCAAATTCAAATTGCAAATGCAATTTGAATTTGGAAGCATTGGGCGTCGGTTCCTTGAAATTTGAATTTGGAGGCATTACCAACGCCCTTTTTAGAAAATAAAAAAATTAAAAATTAAAAAATTTAAGAATAGGCATCAGTTCCTTAGGAACCGACGTGTATTGCACAATAATGGCCGTCGGTTGCGGTTGAACAACCAACGCCCATTGTTGAAACAAGCAACTGGCATCGGTTTTGGTTGAACAACCAATGCTCATTGTAGTGTCATTATTTTCAAAATTACCATCGCGTGTATTTTGCGCGTCATTTTTCCCAACAACCGATGTCTATGTCCATTTTTTTGTCTAATTCTGTGGTAGTGCTCGTGCTATGGCCAAAATGAACACCTGCCTCCATCATCTCTTCCAAGTCGGTGTTCCAATATCTTCTTGTCATTTCTCCCCGATACCTTTTTCATGCGAAATAATGTAAAAAGCCTTTATAAATTAATAATGTTAAGACCGTGAAATTTTATTAATTTAAAGAGGTATTAAATTTCTTTAAAAAATTAAAAGGGTATTTTTACAAGCCAAGATGAGTACATTTACAATATTTTTCTTTTCTTTTTTATCCAGGGGATACAACAAGGGGAGGAAAATGCGAGATGGATAAATGTGGTTTAAATTCGAGATTTCTACCATGGAATGCGAGTATCTTAACTACTATAGCACTATTCAGACAAAAAAAGTATTAATTAATTGATAAATCAATAATTTATTAATTTATAGAGTGCTTTTTCAATTCAACGAACATAAATTTAATTACACGAAAAATCATTGTTTTTCACTAATGTATGTACTCTATGCCTTGAATTAATAGAAAAAATTCTTAAAATCATGCCCAACAATGACTTCTCATCTAAAAGGTGTTCATAAATCAGCCTCTGGAACCAATTTCGTGAAAGGAAACACTCACAGTGTCAGCAACTCTTCACAAGTTTTTTGTTGTCCGAAAGTGCAACACCGAAATTTTAGAGAATTATTAATTTGTGATATTAATAGGACAGTAGATTTATATAAGTGTCTTTTGAAAAATTTTTATTTTATTAATTTATTGGAATTATTAATTTAGCAAATTGGCCCAATTTGAGACCGGGAAAAAATATTACTTTAGAGAGATTATTAATTTATCGAGTATTAACTTATAGAGGTTTTACCATATAGCAAAGATTTATTTTGTAATTTTTAAAATGTTTCTTTGTTCTTAAAAAATATAGAAAATATCATTGTCATCCTAAAAAATACCCAAAAAATGAACTAAAATGAATACATTATATGCAACCTATACATGAAAAAAATAAAGTACAATTGGTAACTTCATTTTTTCTTAAAATGACATCTTTTGAATTTCAAGTATACCATTCCATTTGTGGTTTACCATTCCATTTCCTTTTTCTTTTTCTTTTTTTTTTTGGTACATTTTCTATATATTAAAGCAGCTTAGTTTGTCAACAATTTTTTCTCTCCAAAAAATGGTAAACCACGCTGTACATGTTTGCAGTACAAGCTCTGCACTACAGCTACCTTTTCTGTTTAATATATTTATTTATTATTTTAAAGATTTTCCATATTTTAATTTCGTCTTATGGTTCCCGTCTTTCTTCTCAGTTTCCTTCTCCACGCTAATCTCACGTCTTCTTGATTTTCCCTACCATAAATATCTCAATTTCAAATTGTTAATTGATTATGTGAATCCCCAGTAATTGGTTCCTACTCTTTGTTTGAATTAAACCGTTAATTGATTATGTGAATCCTCGTTGCTGATTTTGTTAATTTCAAATGGGCTGCCATGCATCTTATCAATTGTGTTGCCATGTAATTAATTTAAAAGCTTCTAACATGGGGATTATAGCTGTTGAACCTGCTTTCAATTCTTGAATTTTGTGTTCATATTTTTCATTTAGAGATGGTTGAAGAGATAACATACTTGGCTTGGCTTAGCTGATATTTGAGTTGTTAGCTTGCTTGAACTAATAAAAAGTGTTCTTTGTAACCTCCATGAAATATTGTATTCTCCTTCCTCTCTCTAAACAAACAGCAAAATAAGCTTTTAGAGAATTTCGTTCAGGCAAGTTTATTTGATAGTCTGCTTTTGATGCTACAATTTGGATATCTTAACACCTTTAATCTAAATACTGGATAGTGTGTTTT
This sequence comes from Nyctanthes arbor-tristis, assembly GCA_963692815.1. Lineage (NCBI taxonomy): Eukaryota > Viridiplantae > Streptophyta > Magnoliopsida > Lamiales > Oleaceae > Nyctanthes > Nyctanthes arbor-tristis. The sequence goes on from CAVNYN010213516.1 coordinate 7,328, forward strand.
CATGTTAATACAATTGGCAAGCCCATTGATTTTGTATGCAAACAGTCATATCAGTATTTGTTTCTCACATCTTTGAATTCGCTACATATTTTTTAATTTGATGCATTTAGTGCCAACACTATACATGCTTGCGATAGCTTAAATTATAATTCAGACGTGTGCTCTTCCGATCTCATTCTTAAACAATAATTTACGCCATCCGATAGCTTAAATAATAATATAAATAAACTGGTGAAACTTTTTTCATATATTTGTGCTTCGCGTTTCAAACGCATCTGTTTTCCCAGAACTGTATAACTAAATGTACCATCATGTAGGACAGTATGTATTGGACAGAAGTTTTGGCAGCCATCAAATTGTTTTCTAGGTTTGGAAGTAGCGGTTTGTAACCGATGGAGGAATCAAAAGGCAAGGCTAATCGCGCAGTCTTGAACAAGATCCCTGTGGAGAAACTAAATGCCAAAAGCTGAAGCTTTCAAGGTTGTCATATATCAGAAGAATCCTTTCGAATTCTGAAGTATGGTCGATATAATGTATAGCTCCTATTTTATATACTATGGCAGAATGAGGCAATTAAATGATTTCTCGGTGTATATCTAAAAGGTAGTCGAAAATAATTATGATTGTCCATATATTGTATTTTAACATAACAAAATTAGTTTTCTGTTACGACAAATGTTACTATATATGAACGAGTTACTTGAAGATCAGAGACGCACGAAACATTGATTTCTCTTCAAAATATAGACTACTCTTTCTTTTTTTTCCCCTGATCGGTGAAGGTAAATATATAAACTGATCAAAATCGTGGAGAACAACTACTCCGGGCATACCCGGGTGTACATGTCTATTAACAAGAGAAATAAAAAGCTATAGACCCAATGTTAGAGACTCGTAATTAATGGACCAAAACATTAGGATACAATGTGAACATAACTTTGTATACATGTGTTTTGATCATGTGTGATGTCTTCAGCGTCGGGTTAGATTCCTTCAAAAATCAGTTTGTTTCTTGCTGTCCAGATGTGATAGACAGTGCATGCAAGTGCAGTCCTTTTGGTTTTACTGTGCCAAGATGTCCCTCGGGCCTCCTTTTTGATCCATTTCAATACACTGGCTATGGTGGACATTCCGATCTAGAGATGGCAAGCCACACTTTGATTGGTCTCCATATCTCTGAAGTGGCTGGGCATGGGAAGAAAAGATGATCCACAGATTCCAGTTGTGTGTTGCAAAGTGCACATTCTTTGCTAATATCTAGGTATCCAAGTTTATCGTCAGTGAGCAATCTGGACTTTGCACCCAACCAGAGAATAAAAGCATGTTTTGGAGTGTTACACTCCAAACGTCCTTAGCCCATGATTTCTTTGTCCCTCTCGGTCGAAAGTATTCATATGCTGCAGAAATCTTAATTCTGCCATCAAGTTCCGAGCTGGACAGTTAAGAGATGGCGGCTTCTGATGACCCTTCTATTTGGCAAACCATGTCTCTGATGGCTTGCAACTTTTTAAGCAACGGTGAGTCCTCTCTTTTAGCTTGCCATTGCCAAATTGAGGTTGTTCTAAGGTACTCATGATGTACCCATCGAACCCAAAGAGTGTCCTTTTTGCTATGAATATTCCAAGGGATTTGGTAAGAAGTGAGACATTCCAGCACTTAATGTCTCGAAATCCTAAACCCCCTTCAGCTTTAGGAAGGCAGATTTCCTTCCCCGAAACAGCAGGATGCTTAGACCTCCAAAGAAAGTTCCTGCAGAGTCGTGTGATACGGTCATTAATGGCCACCAGAATGAGCAAAATATAGAGCCAGGAACATTCAATCCCTTGAAGAACTTATGTGACTAATTCTGCCCTCCCCGCATACGAGAGTGTTGCACCCGTCCATGCGTTAATATATGCTGAAATTTTCTCAATGAGTGGAGCATAATAGATGGTTTTCAATTTCTCTGCAGCCATTGGAATACCCAAGTATCGAAAGGGCATAGTACCTGGTGGAATGCCTGAAATTTCTTGGAAGTCCTGTAGTTCTTGTCCCACAATTTCGGCAGTAAAGAGGCTGGACTTAAGCACATTCATGTGGAGTCCAGATTTGACATTGAAATCCAAGAGACAATCCATAAGAATGCGGACTGAAATTACATCCGCTCGAGCAAATAACATAAGAATATCGGCAAATGTGAGATGAGTGATCTTCGGATTTCCACACCTCGGATGATCGTTAAAATCTGTATTTTCAGCGGCAAGCTTCAATGCTTGAGAAAGGTATTCTAGGCAAAGAACAAATAGGAACAGTGAAATAGGATCTCCTTGCCTAAGACCTTTTTTTCCTTTGAAAAATCCATGGAGATTACCATTCAAAGATATGGAAGAACTTGGGGTTGATATGCACTCCATAACCCACAAATAAATTGATTAGGGAATCCTAATCCTTCAAGAACAGATCGGAGGAAATCCCAATTGACAGAATCATATGCCTTCCTCAAGTCAACTTTGATGAGACATCTCAGTGAAATCCTTTTTCTATTGTACTTTTGGAGCAATTCTTGAGCAAGATGAATGCTTTCAATCATGCTTGGCCTTGGACAAAAGCTGATTGAGCTGGATCAATAAGAGTGGGTAGAATCAGAGCCAATCTAGAAGCCATAATCTTGGTAATAACCTTGTACATAACATTGCAACAAGAGATTGGTCGATACTCACTGACTTTTTGTGAATGGCTGGATTTTGGGATCAATGCAATTCCGTGTGATTGATTTGCTTTAGCAATTTCCCAGCTGAGAAGCATTCCCGTACGGCTACACTAAACTGCTCCCAACAGTTTGCCACGTCTTTTTTTTAGAAAAGTGAGGAAAAACCATCCGGGCAGGTGATTTATCATTACCAATATCAAACAAAGCATCCCTGATCTCTTGGTCTGTAACTTGCTTAATAAGTGATTCAGATTGCTCTATAGATATAACTTTCCCAGCATGAAAGACACACAGATCAGCCGGTTCAGAATTTTAATATGTCCCCAAAAGATCCTTAAAATACTTCACAAATTCTGCAGCAACTTCATCATGTGAAGTAGTAAACATGCCGTCATCTTTACAGATAGTAGAGATGTGATTTCTTTTGGTGTTATGCTTAACCAAATCGTGGAAGAATTTGGTGCATTTGTCACTGCTTTTTAGGAATCAGATTTGTCCTGTTGGGAATAAAATTGCCGTTCAACTTCGCATAAACTCATGGCTGTTTTCTGAAGTTCACTGACTCGTTGCTTCAAATTTGGATCATAGGGCTGATCATGTAAAGCAAGTTGGGCCGCCTTAAGCTCTTCCGTGGCTACTTTTGCTCTAGAGGAGATGTGAGCAAAATTTTTCTCGTTAAGTATCTTAAGAAGAGCTTTCAATGCCTTCAATTTTCTACAAAATTTGAATTGTGCAGTACCATTGTGATTATGGCTCATCCATTCCTCGGTAATCAACTGTTGGAATGTCTCATGTTTGATTCACATGTTAAAGAACTTGAAAGGTTTACTCTTAGTGCTTTCCTGCTGCAATGTAGACACAATACATGGGGAATGATCGGAGAGGCATCCGACAGGAAGGAAATAAGCTTGCCCAAAGAAACCAGCGACCAGCGAAGCATTATTAAACATGGCTTTGTCAAGTTTAGACCAAAAAGAGATGTTTGTCCAATTGAAGAAGCTGCTAGTTGATAGTAGGTCAGTGAGGCCAGCTTCAATATAGCAGTTAAAGAAATCCGCCACTTGATATTGCGTGGCATCAAACCCATATCTCTCCCCATCTCTTAACACACTGTTGAAATCACCGAGAACAAGCCACGGGGAAATACTATAAATGCTAATAATATTGTTCCAAGGAGGCCGTCTACTAATGATAGAGTGAAAGCCATAAATAAAGCTAATTTGAAAGGAGATAGATGATACCTTACAAGTTGCAGAACAGTGAATGGATTGGGGAGAAATCTCCAATGGTGAGAGATCCACTTTCCTCGGATCCCACAAGACAAGAATTCTTCCAGCACAATGAGTGTCGAAGTTGTTAATTTCTCTCCAACTAGGGAATTGATTTTGTATAATTCTATGAAGCTTTGCTTGATTAAGCTTTGTTTCAAGAATACCCAATACATCAAGATTGTGCAATTTCATGAGGCTTTGAACCCTATTTTGTTTTAGGGGTGTGTTAAATCCCCTAATGTTCCATGAGGCAATCTTCATAAGGGAGAAGAAAGGGCTGATCCCTCCCTTCAAACAGATTTCAAAGTTCCTCCTTTACTGCCCAACTTAGTCGTAGCAAGTGTAGCGGCAGGATAATTTTTCCATTTAAAAATTTTATTTTAATATACGTGCCGCTATGACGTATCTAAAATAAATTTGGATAGTCAAAACTTCATGGCTTAGCTCCTCTAGTCATAACTATAATTTTGTTTTAAAATTTAAATGTATTGTAATGAGATAATTTTGAGAACTAATAACCGAAATTTATATCTAACTAATTTAAAATATTTAACTTGAATTTAGCCAACTTCTACTATAATTAAAATTTTCAACATGAACATTTTAAGTCTAATTGTTTATTATTAACGATTCTTTCAATTTAATACTCTAATCCAAATTCTCATTTTTATGCAAACTTTCTTCTCAAATAGAAGGCCAATTAAATCCAAGAATTCATTTTTACTATTCTCGGGTATGCCTCATTCCAACCCTCCCTATCCAAAGCCAGCCCAGCAATAAGGCCAGTGAGGCCGGCCCATCAGGCCCAAAAAATAGGAGGGCCTATAAGGAGATGTTATACCCAGCCCAATTAAATTGTAATTTAGTGATTCGAGCAAGGGTTTGAACTAGTGAACAAGCAACAAGTGTTGAAAGGTTAAAGCGTAAAGAAGTAAAGGTAAGTGATGGATAATTTATTTATTTATTTAAAGGTTTGAACTTTGAAGTAGGCAGTAACTAGTTTCAATTGGAGTTGGATGTTTAATGTTTTTATTGATAAGAATTAAGAATTTAAGTTTGAAATTTGCTTAGTTTCAATTGGAGTTGGATGTTTAATGTTTTTATTGATAAGAATTAAGAATTTAATATTGAACTTTGCTTAGCTTCAATTGGAGTTGGATGTTTAATGTTTTTATTGATAAGAATTAAGAATTTAAGATTGAAATTTGCTTAGTTTCAAGTGGAGTTGGGTGTTTAATGTTGCTTAGTTTCAATTGGAGTTGGATGTTTAATGTTTTTATTGATAAGAATAAGAATTTAAGATTGAACTTTGCTTAGTTTCAATTGGAGTTGGATGTTTAGTGTTTTTATTGATAAGAATTAAGAATTTAAGATTGAAATTTGCTTAGTTTCAATTGGAGTTGGATGTTCAGTATTTTTATTGATAAGAATTAAGAATTTAAGATTGAAATTTGCTTAGTTTCAATTGGAGTTGGATGTTCAATATTTTTATTGATAAGAATTAAGAATTTAAGATTGAAATTTGCTTAGTTTCAATTGGAGTTTATCGATGAGAATTAAGAATTTAAGATTGAACTTTGCTTAGTTTCAATTGGAGTTGGGTGTTTAGTGTTTTAATCGATATGAACTAAGAATTTAAGATTGACTTTGCTTAATTTCAATTGGAGTTGGGTGTTTAGTGTTTTTATTGATAAGAATTAAGAATTTAAGATTGGAATTTGCTTAGTTTCAATTGGAGTTGGATATTTAATGTTTTATTGATAAGAATTAAGAATTTAAGATTGAACTTTGCTAGAATGTTAAATGATTATTGACTAGTCTTTGTAAAGTTGATCATGATGTGTTATTGTTAAATATCAATATTCAATGACTTGGGAGAGTTATGGATTTTGATTTAACTAGGTTAATAAATAACATATGTGAAGAAGGCTTATTTTAGGAAGAGATTGTCAAATTGGGTTCTTGGCACAAGGTCATTTTTTATATTGCTTATTTGTTTTTTATTGGTACTTGTAGGACAATTGAATTAATAGTTAAATCTCATGCGTCGGAAATATGAATCCGGGTATCAAAAAAGTTAAAAGAGAGAAACGGAAATAGCTTTAATACAAAGTAAATCAGGAGATCTTGATAAATATTTTTGCAAGAAAATAAGAGAGACAGAGACACAAGAGAACGTGGAGAATGTAGTAAATGAGTCAACTGATCTAAATGTGAATCAACCGGTTGAGAATGAAGAAACAAATGTATATTGAAAGAAGTTTTTCAAAGCTCAAGTTGATAAAAACATATCTTCGGTCAAACATGTCACAAGAAAGACTCAATGGTTTGGCAATGTTTTCTATTGAAAAAGAAATTGTTGAAAAATTAGATTGTGAACATTTTATTAGCGTATTTGCCTCCAAAAATGCAAAACGCTCGGTATTTAAGTAACATGTTAGCACATTATAATGTATTTTGGTAATAATATAGTAATATTTTGGAATATGTTTATTTTTGTATCTTTTTATATTTAACGTACGGTATATTATTGTGCTTTTGCAATTTATATATGTTGTATTTAACGGTACAAGTTTTTTCTTCGGGTTTATATTGGGGCCTATTTTATGTTAGTCATCTCGAGCCCTAGAAATCAGAGGCCGGCCCTGTCCCTATCCATGTAACCCTATACTAGAAATACTGATATATATGAACTCCCTTAAAACCATTTTCCCAACTCAGATCAGATCCAGCAGCCAGCCAAGATGCTCACTCTCCCTTCCAACATTTCTGTCTTTTGTTTTTCCTCTGCTTTGAGCAATTTTTTTTTGCAAGCATTTCACCATTCTTCACACCACCTCCTTCAACCCCTTTTCAAGCACAACAACACTACCTTCATTATCA
>CAVNYN010213518.1:0-21288 GCA_963692815.1 Nyctanthes arbor-tristis
AATAACTGATGCATCATAAAACACATGATCCATGGGACATTTCCAGGGGCTATTGGATGGTAACACAGATGTATCGCAAAGGTTAGGAATGGTTCCCATTAGCCACCATGCAGTTACCGTGTATATTAGGACTGAAATAAATGTCCCCACCACCTAGAAAATGTATTTCATTTGGCATATAGATAGAATAGTTATTATTAGTTGATAATAATAATAATAATAATAATAATAATAATAGCATGATGAATAACTCAAAAGAAAAAGGTGTACCTGAGCATAGAACATTGCTCTTGGCGGGATTTTCATGTAGTGGCCAAGCTTGAAGTCTGAAAGAAAGGTGAGAGCTTGAGTCATGCTTATATATCCATATACCTTGAAGCACATATTTGCCACTGGACGTCCCGGGTATGCATAACCAATGATGTATTCTGTAATGATGTTAAGACCTGGAGTCTGGAATTTTCAGAAATGAAAATGAATAAGAAAGTGTGAAATCTAAATAATAAGGGTTGAATTTCATTTCCATCTGATACCAACCTGGTTGGTAGTGGCAGTAATTATACCAATTGGAAGAGTGAATATAAAGGCAATGGCGCATCCAAGGAAAACACCCCACCATGGCAACTGAAGCGTGTTTTCGTATTGTATGCAAGCAAAGAGGACGAGAGCAATATTGACCCCGAGGATTAGAAGAAACCAGAAGAGGGGAACCTGTTTATAAGCCTTCATAAGCCTGGAATGAATATCCATTTTCTTATTTGATTTAAATGCACTTTTGGTTTGCTTCAATATATCACTGCACAGAGAGAGAGAGAGAGAGAGAATTAGTTGCGTCACGAAAGGAAATGACACAATACAAGAGATGAAAGAAAACAAGACAGCAGGTATGCTATATGAGTATAAATAAATGTTACCTGCCATTGAAGAGTAAAATGTGGACTAGAGTAGCAGAGAGTGTTGCAAATCCAAGACCGTAGGTCATGGCGAAGAAGGTACTCAAATATAAGGGACCAGATTTGTCATAAGCAGCTCTATCAAGGCTGAAGTTTGAATTAATTACAGCTGAGGTGTTGTATTGTGCACCATTTATCTGGAAAAGATCATTGGAATAAATGGGGAAGTTCTTGGCATGGTAGAGGTTAGACCAGTAGCTGAGAGGTGTCATAACATACATGACGAGGAAAAAGCCTACACCAACATTAACAGAAGCAAACCATGGACTTGCAAGAGGACTTCCAAGGTAGGACGAGATGGTTGACCAATCAATTCCTATGGCCCCAATCCCAAGACCTTGCATTCCAGAGCCCAACTGGTTTACCAAGACAGAATTGGGAGCAATCCAACATACCCAAGAAAGTGAGGTTAGCATTGTGAACAAATATCCTGGCAAGATGTAATAACCAAAGCCGCAAATTAAGGTTATCAGGAAAAACTGTATCCGGGTTACTCCCCCTTTAGGTCTCTTGTCCTTCTCATGAAGAGCCCTGCAACAACAGACTTTAGACAACTCTAGGTCTAAAAAACAACTGCTCACTGATGAGGTAGGTATACATACCTGAATAAGGAGACCTGTACCAAATTACCTGGCCACCACATCTCTCCTGGTTCAACCAATTGTTTCCTGAAAAAACCGGCCCATCCGAATCCCAGAAGCTTTTGTACGTTGCATTTTTTTAATATGGTAAAAACAGTAACCACATCAGTATCTTACATTACAATAACCAAACTTTGAGGAGAATTGCTTTGCGGATGTGTAAATTAGACCAATTTAACAAACATTCAGACAAAACAATGATATCATCACAATGTCAAGCATTAATTTATTCAATTAAAAAATCTCTCTCTTTTTCAAAATCACCAATAATAACTTGACAAATATACAATGTAGACGTTGTTGCTTTGGAGGATTTTTTGAATGTAATGTCAATATTTTTGGACACATATACACCTAAGACATTTGACATTGACTTTGCATTGGAGATGCTCTAATGGTAAGTGCAAATTTGTTAATGGACACGCTACTTCAAGAAGCAGCATTGTTTAATGCTCTATTATTAAACTTTTTGCAAAGATAAAAACTTGTTCCCCTTTCATGTGGTTCTTGCCAATTGATAGAATTTATTTTCATTTTATTTTGAGTTTACTAGAACTTTTAACTTCTCACTTCTTTATTTTGTACCTTTTGCATTCACTGAGGAAATCAAACCTTCAGTCATTTGGTAGAACCACTAGGGATTGAATTTAAATATCATTTTGTTTCTTAGTATATTATCTAATGATAGGTAATTATAATTTATCTTTGTGCAACAGAATTTCAATTTTCAAATCACTAAGATATGTAACATGAAATTAATAACGCATGCAACGCATGTGCCGTCTCTAGTGTGTGTATATGTATATTCACACACACTAAATAAACCACAAGAAACGAAACTACCCCCCTCTCCTTGAGAATCAAAAGGAATTACATAATTGAGAGACACAGTTTCCTACTTATTCAATCGAGTCAGACTCTGGTATTAGGGGTGGGTGGAAAAGAAAATGAAAATTACCTGCGTTGTAACCATGACAATCAATGCCGGAGTGAAGCCGAGACTCCTTTTATAATAAAGCTTAACGGCACTCAGAATATGGGTAGCATAAACGGTTCCGGCTCCAGAATTGGCGAGTATTGTAATCAAAACATGTTCCTTAATATTGAAGGCTCCGGGATTCAAGGTAAACTCGAATCTAGTTCCTTTTAAGAAAGCCCTTTTGGTGACAGTTCTGGCCATGAGGTGGCCAATGGGCATGACAGCAATCTGTGCACAAATGGAACTGATTATTAAAGGCTCAGTTCTGTACCAGAAAAACTGGTTGACAAAGGAAAGCACAACACATGTAGTGATTCCCAGAAGCCACACTCGGAAGGTCACCACCGGCATGTTAAGATCATCAGTTTTCGGCACTGTTAAATCCACTTGTTTAACGGGGCATTCGTCGAAATCTGTCCCGTCCATTCTGTGAGCGGCGGAAGTAGAGAAATTCAATTCAATGTGTTTTCTGATTCCAGTTTTTGGCTCTCTCTATCTGTTTAGAACGATATTCTATCTTTTTGGAACAAAACAATATATACATAGATTGAGGAGATGGGCTTCATGCAAGTACGGAGTACATGAGCCCGGCTATATACAGAATCTTATTACGAATCAAAGTAGCCATATCTTTTGATAAGCATTACTAGAATTCTTCAAATAACAAGAGTCTCTCAAGATTCAAGTTTGTTAAGTAACCCGCTGTAAACGGAGAGTCCATTTATTTATTAATATAATAATAATAATAATAATAATAATAATAATAGTAGTAGTAGTAGTAGTAGTAAAATAAAATTTTCAAAAATTCTAAAACTTTTGCGAAAAAACTTCCTATTCATGTGACGTGCATAAATGCATATCACGTGTACTTCAAATTCACATTGCATGTATTCATACATGCCGCATGAGTGTGAAGTTTTTTAACAAGATTTTCGGGAGGCTTTTAAAAGTGACTCAATAATATTAATAATATAATTATAACAACAACAACAACAACGAAGTTTCCTTTTTGTTAAAATAAGGTCGAGGGATCATTAAATTCTTTTTTGATTTCCGAGCAAAGCCATTTTTAGTTAATCAAGAATAGTTGTATTTGTAAATAAAAGTACTAAAAAAAGGACATATGGCTCATGTGATTACTATTGATGTAGAAATAATAATATGATGAGTTGAAAAATACAATCCTATCACGTGTTGAAGTTTTTTTGAAATCTTTATATGTCGTTCTGTTCAAAATAGCACGACTCATTAATCAATCAATGATGGAAAACTGGTACATTTACTAGGAAATTTTTTAAAGAGATATATTTGTAGGACTGTTTTTGTTAGATTTGTGCCACGTGAACAGTAAAGCTCCATTTTTTGGAGCTTATCTATTTTCATAGCCGGACTCATAAATATCCAGCTTTCACATCCTCAACCCGGTTTAGTAAGGATAATGTCTCTGGAATTTCCACTCCACTTGTTTTCTGATATACCAATGAATTAAGGATAATAATAAGGATAACAACTAAAATCACGGAATGGAGATAAGGAGGGTCAAGCTATGCTTGGGCACACCTTATTTTGGTAAAAATGTATTTTTAGCCATATAAGTATTTGCAAAAATTATAATAATAATAATAATATACAAATTCCTATTAATTTATAATTTCGGTACATTCCGATACAGCTGGCTTCGCTCCTGACTAAAATCAAGTACAAATATTTTGTAGATAACTATAAATCAAGTGCAAATATTATGATTTTCTCACAATTATTATTTGTACAAAATAGACTAATTATAGAAGCTGCATAAGGAATTTTTTTTTTTTTAATTGAATTGAGTCTATGAAACAAATGGTTAGCCTTTTTGTAGTGTAAAGTTCTTCCACCGAGCTTATGCACATCGCATACTTGGACATCATAACCTCCCTTTATAAAAATATGCATTGTGGTGTTTTAATTAGAGCAATGATAAACCTGCCCATTAGCTCACCGAATGATAGAAATTAAGATATGTTTCATGGATAGAAATTAAAACCTCCCTTTGGCTTGTTTAAGATTTAAATTTTTGGGGCTAAGTGTCAACTTGTGAAATAAGAGAGATGTGTATCATTACAAATTTAATTGAGGGTAATTATATGAATAATGTTATTTATCTAGATTGGAAATTGGTCTCCAGTCTAATTGTCATCCCCTTATTGGCCATTGAATAAATGAGGACTCTATGTATTTATGCTTATCAACTTATCCTCCAATGTAGTGATACCAATTATACTAGAAACCAGTCTCCAGTCTAAATAAATAGTATCACTCTAATTATATTGACACTACAAAATATCATCACCACACGACAATTGAAATTAAAATTTTTATTTACAAAAATATCCGTAACTAAAAGTACATCAACGACCATATTTAGATTTTTTTAACTTAATTCTTTTTTTATTGCTCCCACCAAAATCATAATTATCTTTATTGTAATTTGCAAAGGTGGCTTGATAGTTTTAGATTTCGAAATTTTGGTTTCTTCACGATTCAACTTTAGTAATCCAATTTAAGTTTAATATATTTGGGTTTTTTTAATTAAAAATCATAGATTAATAATACAATAACTATAAATCCTTAATTTTTCTCATTTAAATTTTTTTCTCTTTTAACTTATATATCAATAAACATCATAATTTGGTAATTTCACTTTTCAACATTTTATATGCTTGATTTTATATTTTCTTAATTGTCTCTATTAATTTAGATTGAAATGTATTAAGACCAGCCACAACATTATTGATTTAAGTTGTTAGGATTAAAAATCATTGTTCAGGAACATGTTATTTTTTAAAATGTATAATTAAAAACTAAAAAAAAAGAATAGCCAATTTCAATTTTGTAAGATCAAATTGATAGAAATTAAATGTTGTCAAAATTATTAATATGTAATTATTTTTTAAAACATTTAACTAATTTTATATATGAAGGAATGTTTATAACTCAATTCAAAAGTTGGAAATATAAAAATAAATCTATACTTACTAAATTAAATTAAATTCCAAGCGGAGAACCACTTCCTCTCGGGATCCCGGGCTAAGAATCAACTGTTCCATTTATGGTTAAGCGGGTAGTCTTTTTCTAAGCCCACCCTCTAGCCCAAACCTTAGCAAGGAGGCAACAAAGGAATTGAATTGAATTTAAGAGTTAATTATTTAGGATTGTATCAAATCAAGTATGAAGGAGTGTTTCAAGTCCATGGACAAGACAGATATGTTCATCATTTGCTTTCCTAAGTTAGATCGTATTAAAGTATATATGTGGTGACCTTTGATTTAAGATCTAATTTATATATTTTTCGATTTATCAACAATGTTAATTTTATCAAAAGTAGAAAAAAAAAAACAAAAACAAAAAAGTCAGGGCATTGTATTAAGAAATATGATTTCAAGTCTATTTTTGTGTCTAGATTGAAGCTAATTAATTTATGGATAATAGACACACGAATGGAGAGTGGTTTAACCATAAAAATGTGTTTTAATCATGATGACTTTATTTATTTTTGAAACCATGGTGACTTTATATTTGTGGTGTAAAAATTAAAAAGTATAGTGATAATATAATTACTGTTTAATTTAACTATCCAAAAAAATAAATAAATAGAAGAAGAAGAAAGAAAAAGGGAGAATCTGTTGTTTTCCCACCACCAAAATAATTGTATTCTTGCACTTGCTAATGATGTTTTCTATTATAAATAAAATCGTGAAACATATGCTTGAGGTTTTTATTTACTTAAAATCATATTTAATTTGTATAATAATTATGATTAGTTAAGGTTAAATAATTTATATCTTAAGATCTTGGAAGAGCATCAAGTCATCTGTTGGATTATTGAAATTTGTGATATTTGTTTACCAAGTAGTATTAATTTCCTAGTGTTTTTAAATTTTCCATAAAATTATTCAGCTTGTTGTTTGTATTATTGGCTTACTTGCTTGCCTTGCAACACTTAAATTGTTAGATTTGTCATGGTTGTTAATAAACTTAACTTGTTATTTGTTAAGTTTGTCGTCTTTGTATCATTTATATTTGACATAAAATTTCACTTAGTTTTAATATTTAAATTACAATAATGATATTTAATAAAAATTAAAAAATATATAATCTTTGAATTACAAAAAAAAAATTAATAGGATTAATAAAAACACAAAAAATTTGGAACTCAAAATTGAAATAATTAGTGTTAAAATTAAAAATAATTCAGAAATGGTATTGTCGTAATTACAACAATGGTAATTTTGTAAATAAACTATCATTTTCATAATTAATCTCCTACCCCAAATATAAGAGAGGTGAATAGTGTTCCTCCAATTTGAAGGAACACTATTTATGCTAAAAATTATCTAAAACCGCATGTATGACACCATATGGTGTCATACAAACATGTGGCGTGTATCGATACACACCATATGATTGTTGTTTTTCATGTGACATCTCGATGCAAACTACATAATTATATGACACTATATAGTGCCATAACATATAATGTTAAATCAAAACTCCTATTTATGCCTTCCACACTGGAGGGTTAGTATGGGGAATTGTTGGAGTAAAACTATCCCCAAATTTGGGGGTTTCTCCTAAATTTAAAGGATGAATGGAGATATTAAGGCGCTATAGTTTGAAGATGAAAATTGAAAAAGCAAATTAAAACAAGCCCTTAATTATGTTAAAACATTTATAAACAGAATATAATATTACATATTAAACAAGACAAATATCTAAGGTAACCTTATAATTAATCAAGTAACGTGATTCAATATATATATATATATATATATATATTGAAGTCTTGTGTTTAATCTAGATTTCATGAATCAATCCGTATGGGACGGGTGCCCATATCTTCCATTCATGTTATGAAGACACATGTATTTTTATACTACAACCTACACATGTATTCTTGTATAAAAAGAAGACCCATATGTGGATTCAAAATAGGTCATAGAGGATGAATGTCACGTTAGACCGAGTGTCTCCATCATCTCCGGCAGAACAAGACACTCACAGTTCTTGTGAAAAGAGGCCACATTTTTACTTAAATTAGAATAGGACAAAAATCACATTCTCATCCTTCGTTTAAGACTGACTTTTTATCTCTGTTTCTGTTAAGACTGACTACCATTCGGGTCAAGAATTCCCCGACCCATTGACATCACTCAAAGTGTATTGCAATCTGCTCCTTACAAGAGGGGGTTAAAGATGCTTCAATTCCCATTTTATCCTTTTAAACACTAATCTTGATATAATAACCCATCAAGATGTTAGCATCACGTAAGAGGGTACCTCACTCATATATGAGCTCCTTAACTTCCTTCAGTGGGGAGCGGTGGAAGGGGGAACTCTCTATCCATCCTATCCAATATAGTATTTGTTGAATCCCGTATGGAGCCACCGTTGATCAAGTATAGCATGCTGAAGGTTCATTTGATACTTCCTTCGACGATTCAGCCATAAACAGATAGGTCTAGTATTAGTAGCCTATCCCGGACCTTGTCCTCCTGTGGTCCTTGTATCATGTTATTGCTTGTGCAACATATGTTTCAAAAGGTATACTTTCAATAATACTTCAATCCCTTGATAATTAAGGTTTATTATATATATATATATATATATATTGTCCAAAGACATAATAATATGACGTGAAACATTGCTGAAAACAATCTCTTGGTCACCGGTGGACAAGATGTATGCGGCAATGCCAAGTGCCAACTGGCTCACATCCAATGGCATTGCCCCCACTTCATCTTTGCTCCCGCTTGTGGCTTCATGTCCAGGTAGTTTAGGCCTCTTACCGAAGCTAGTCAATTCTTTCCCTACATCGCTTCCTCGCATCTTCTAGTTCTTATATACCCATGCAGCAGTATATATGCAACCCCAGTTCATCCCAACTTCTGTCATTAGAGTCTAAAAATGAGCAGTAACCCCCCATTAGCTATATTTCTTGATCAAATATTACAGTCAGCTATCAGAGGCAGACATTTTTATGTCAACTGATATAACAACCCAGGCACCTTTATTCATCATGCGTTCTGCTCATACTGTTCAAAAAATGATTATGCCTTAGGCTGCTGTTCCCTGCTCAAGTACTAAAACTAAAAGGATATTTCATGCACCTACTAAAGGACAACAACAATAATAATATAATAATGCATTTTATTCAAGAGGTAAGACTCAACTTGGATCAGAAATGAGGTGTACTTACCCCTGCACCAACAAAAGCGATGTCCTAGTACATCTTTCTGCTTTGTTCAAAATTCTCAATAAAGTTCGTATTGGCAATGCGCCAGTCCTTTTCATCTTTTGGCCTGGGATGACCGAGATGGGTGGTTCTCCACAACGGCATTCACCAAAAGGAGTTAAGCAAGTGCATCCAGATACATAATGCAAAGGAACACACATTCAACAAACCCTGACCCAAGAGATGCTATCTATACTTGACCATTTCAAGTTTCAACCAAAGAAGAGCATAATCACGACACCCCCCGCCGTGAGCAAACATGTTAAGTAAATACCCGTGAATTATCACATATAAATAACAAGAAGAAGTTTATTATACACCCATGGGTATGTGGCAATACATTGGTGGTGTATTGCCACATACCTATGATAGAATTTTTTTACGTAAATAATCCATTAGTAGTGCTATTTATCACCAGATGTCCAATTAAATTACACGCGTCATTAAAACAGAAATCCAATTAAATAAGTCTTATCATTTCACATTTAATTGTACCTATATCATTTAATAAGACATTGGTTGCCACATAGATAAGTGGTGACAAATAGCATTTCATAACCTAATATATGTTACTCAGCTCGCTAGCAGGTTCTCCTTCCATAGACGGTCTCATATTTGATCTAATAAAACGTTGCTTCTTTCCCAGATTTTTTGTCACTTCATAATGCATATATAAAATGAAACCAAGCAAATCATTTCTCTGAAATTTAAATGGAAATTAAAATATTAGTGAAAATCAAACTATAAAGCTTAAAAATTTTATGTACAGAAGTTCAATGTTGTCAAAGACAATTACAACATAGGTTTTCCACAGCGTTGAATTCTTGTTGTTTTGAAACACTGAGCGTCAGTGTAAAGTTAGTGTTTCTAGTGTGGATTTTACCATATGCAATCGAGGCCATCTCAAAATTAAAACAATGATGTAGGACAAAATAGGATTAGAATTTAATTAATTCATTAGGATTTTAATTTCTTTAGTTTTTCTTATTTCATCCTTTTTCTTAGATAACACTCCAAGAATATTTGTGGCAATTTCTTAGCCAATACTCCAAGTATTTCTTGGAGTCTGCTCCTAACTTCTTGTATAGTCCTCTTGCATTGTAATTGGGACACAAAAAATTATTCAATTTAAACACTGTGAGTTTTACTCCAATTGTCTGGTGGATTCTAGATTTTCTTATTGTTCTTGGTGGATTCCAATATTTCCTTATTTCTCAAGGTTTTCATTGGATTCTTTGCTTCCATCCTGCATCAAACAAGTTCCCAGTTCGCATGAGTTAACACTTAAACACCAGGATGGATCAGAATTCCCAAAGCAAGAGAAGCTCTGTCAATCTTCCCTTTCTGACTCCATGTTTCTTGAAATGTAAAAGAGCAGATCCTATTAACTTGTTACCACCTAAGATAATAATAATAGAATAAGTCCGCCTTGAAGATGACAAAAATAGGAGGATTCAGAAGTAATTGCTGCCTCCAAGAAGCAGCAAAACTCCAGGGGCCGCCCAAAGTAGAATGGGAAGAGTGGATCCCTTTGTGGACAAGTTGGTTAATTCTGCTAACAAGTTATTATGAGGCTTTTCACCTTATTTTCGGTTGTCATATCATATGACTATACAAAGCATAAAAAGCTCATCTAAACACCCTAATAACAAAAAATACTTTGAACAAAAATAGAAATTTGCTCCTTGGAACCTAGACTAGATATCCTCTCTCCAGGACTCCCCGATCAGTTACTATGCCTGGGAGGGAAAAATAGATTTCTATTCTGTCAAGCAACATCAGATATTCCATGGAAGGAACTAGTTCCAATTTAATCAGTCATGACAAAAATATTCAGTAAGATGACAAAGAAAGACTGTAGGCTAACACAGAAGCAAGTTCCAGTTGCTACTTTACCACGGAAGCATATTTCAATATAGCAACAACCACATACTTCTTCAAATAAACACTTCCAATTTCAGTGCCTCTAAAGTTTAGTCTCCTTTTTCCTCCTTTCATCTAAGGATGCTAATGAGGCTCTCTTTTTTCTACCACATCAATATGTCCCACTGAGAATCAAGGGTTACATCCTTCTAATTTCATGGGATTACCACAATTGGAAATTTGATTAAGCGGGAATCCTGGGAAACTCTTAGTTTCATTTTATCATGAACTTAATTGATCAGAAAAGCAATAATTACATGTTCCTTGAGTGATACACAAACCGAAAGAAGTATACATATTAGAAGGAACTGTTTTCCTTGATATACCATCTAGGCAGCCTAATCCCAATAAATATCAAAAGCGTCCCAATAAAGCCTCTTGGTCATAGAGCACATTTAAGTGGTTTGCAAACAGTTCAAAACCTTCCAATCAAAAGGTAGAAATAACTATGATCAATTGGCATTTCCCTTCTGATGGGTCCAATGCAAACAGAACTCAGAAGCAAATGGCTCAAGTGTTAAGAAGTGACCAAGAATACTAGTAAGAGAATTAAAAGACTCTTAAAATTTATGAAATCCTTGGAAACAGTTATACAACAAACAACCGGTCTGCAAGACACCACAAGGCAGATGTGCCTGTCATGTGTAACTGTGTTACAATCACTTAGAGAGGAAGTTAAAGTGAGCACATAATCATTGCCCAAGACTAATCCATAATCAAAAACCAAACCAAATCGAAACTAACCAATGGCTAATGTTTTAAAAGGTTGCCCCCATAATCCCAGCCATCACAATATCTTAAAGTTGTGACATATTAAATGTAATACAACTAAAAGCATCCTTGAATTTTTATCTACTTATGAAGCATTATATTACTGTAGTCTAGTAAATATGAGAGACACCACTATAGTAGAAAGGGAAAACGTCAAGGCTAAACAAGTCTTAGACACGAGCAGTCTCTCTCATCTCTCCGATTAACAAACACCCACAAAATCTGAGCTGATTCTAATGTTCATTGAGCATCCATAGAACTCCAGGACCGTCATACTCCTAACCATAAATCGCCTTAAGTGAGTGGGTCCTACACAGAAGCATTTTTCGACAATTCAGCGTTGTGATTTATTGACCATGCAGATTTTCAGCAAAACCTGATGGCCAGTCAATTCCGGGCGAAGCTTATGGATGTCAATTTCACCTGTAAAACTTGAAAACTCAATGTTTCACACGATGACCGCCTCCTGACCTTGCACCGGGATAGCGAGCAAATTGCAGCCTTAAATGGTCAGAGTCATGGTCAAGCTCATCAAATCTATAGCCTGCAAGATTGAGTTTGACCATTTTACACACCAATTAACATTGTTTTGAAGGGCTTTTGACAACCACATACTTAATAGAAGGAGTTTACATTGTTGCCACAGTATCAATGCCACCAATTGAAATTTCCATTTAAGCAGCCAAGTAGTTGGTTTAGCATGACGAGAAAAATTTAATAAATCCAACAACCAAAAATGATATTTTGTTCAAAGAGGAATGGCGAAAGTTCAGGAATTGAAAACATAGAGCATTTTGTTTAACGATAATGGCATATTACAAATGAATGTTAAGAGATTATAACACAACTTAATTGAGAGTGATATATATTATTTATGGTGAGTGTGTATCAGCGCGTCCTAGCACTATATGTACCTACCTAGTTGATTGCCTCTATGAAAGCAGTAAATTAATGGAAGACAAGGAGGTAAAGAATTTTGCTTGACACTGTTGCTTTTCAAGAAACAAGTATGCTAAACTTTTGTTCTTAGCATCTTATGCTTAAACTAAAGCAACTTGTAACAAGATAAAAAGGGAAAATGATTAGCATAAGACTCACCTCCCTTGAGAAATGTTGTGCATTGGAGAAACAAAAAGGAAATCTACTGGCAAAGAATGCAGGCAGAGATATGAATACATCAGGACACTCGAATAAGCCCTTTTCGCAGGTGATTTAAATTCCTCAGCCAATCCCCCGACGCGAAGTAACCCAGGTTTCTCTTGATTATTTAGTCAAACAGTTTAGAATATTTTCTCACTTAAGCTTTCCGGTGAACAATGAAGCTGAAACCAGCGTACTTGAACCTACTTAGTACTTACTATGTAAACACTTGGGCCCAGGAGACCTATGGCAGCGCTTGTCAAACTATTTAATTACTTGAACTTTCCTCTTTGACAATTTTGTTTTGTTGAGTTGACCTATAAACCTAAAAACCAGAAATGCCAGCAAATTCACAGGATTGGCAAAAAAAAGAATAGAAACAGAATCAGGATCTTCATTAGAAAAGGTCGTATCCTCACAATGTACTATACTCTTACCACGGTCACGTTAACTTATGCTGTGCTGTCCACTAGGATTAAAATTTGGTATCGGTGGATTCCGTGTGTGTGTGTGTGTGTATATATATATATATATATATCTTTCGAAAGAGGTTATGATATTTTGACATGTTATGTGATCCAAGCAAATACCAGATGAAACAATTTTAAGTGCAACTTTTCTGTAACGAGGTTCTATCTTCTAACTGTAAATGATGAACATTACATATTATTGGCAACTATAGTGAAATCATAATGTTGTCCGCTGCCCAAAATGACACCTAGAATAGCATAATCTAGGAGATAGCTGACCAGCAGCGGCATGGGAAAGCTTTGATCCACTAACTCATGTAAAAGATAAATGATCAGGCACTAACACAGCCATGGACTTCAATTCTTCCTTGATATTTTCTCCACTTCCAGCACAATTCTCCATGAGAAAATAATGAAAGAACCAGTGTGCAGTTATGATGCAGGAGTTTTACATATTTGTATCTATTCAGTGATCAGTTTGCTAGTGCTGCCCAACAAAAAATTGTTCAAGGAACATGTTACCCCACCCTCACACCCCACATTTACAGATGATAAAAGAAAAGAAATAAAGTCTTTGATAAAAGCCCGCGTCAAACAAAATTTAGTTTTCTAGGTTTTAAGCCATAATTTAGTACATCAGAAATTACACCTCTTATTTGTAGAACACATGGCATTAGGAAAATAACTGGAAAGTACATGTACTAAAGAGGAATGACAGGAACAGACAACGGTATGTATGAAAGCATCTCCAAGAAACTCTTAAACGAAAGATTTTCTTTATTTAAAGAGTCAATCCCAGAGACTCTTCATTTTAACTTCTAAATTTAAAGAGTGGGTTTTTGCTCTCAAATTTTGGAGAGCCAAAACCCACTCTCTATTTGGTTCCAGTGAATTGGAATTCTCAACCACTTATTCTTGACTTTTTGCAACTTTCAATGATAAAAAATAAAAGATATTGCTAATGAGACAAAGTATAATAAACATATATCAGAAGTAAAAACAAAGATGGAAATATAAAGAGAGTGTTGGAATATGTCAGAAATTTTTACCTTTAAATTTATAGATGCTCTTTAAATATAAAGAGTCTCTTGGAAATGCTCCATATAGAAAATATGTGAGATTTCTATATTCGATGTGTAATTAGTACACAAATTAATCTTACCTTGCAAGGCATCCAGTGTTGTTGCTGCGTGAGCTGGACTGACAAAGTCAACAAAACAAAGCATCACAGAATCTCCACCAGACTGCTGAGATTACTGCGCAATTTTAATGTCAAAAAACATACATGGTAATGACAGCGAGCATTTATTAACGATAATATAGGGTCAAACAAACTCTTACATGCCTAGATCGTTTGTTTACAAGTCTTGCTTCTAGGTAGCTCATAAAGGGACGAAATATATTGCAAATCCAATTAAGGGTGTGTATGAAATAGATTTTTTTATAATTGATTTTGTGAAAAGTGATTTTCTGAGAGAATGTGTGGTTAAACAATAGTACGGGGAACTGTGAAAAGTGATTTTTTAAAGAATGTGTAGTTGTGAATGAATTAGCACAAAAATTGATAAGAATTGATTCTTGCAAAATCAATTTCATACAGACCCTAAAGGAAGAAAAATAGATTTGAAAAATAGAAGCAAAGTGAAAGGCAATTATAAAGTATAGAAAGGATACAGGAAACCTCCCTGCGAGTACAGTTCGCAGGCAAGCCTTCCACAAGCAGTGTGCTGCTAGCATCAGGAGGCAGTTGAACTTCAGGCCTTCCTTCTCCCAATACAACAGGGATTTCAGGACTCCTCCCCGCCTCTACAACAGCCCTACTTTTTGCAGCCACCACAGGTTCAGAAACCCCTATAGCTGCCTGATGTGGATCGTCAATAGGATGATGCCCTCCAACTCCGGTATTCATGGATCTTCCGATCACACCACCGGTATAAGAAGAAATTTGCTGGAACATTGCAACAGGGAGTTAAACCTCCACATACAAAACATATGAGATGGTAGAAAAACAATTATTGAATGAGATGAAAAGAAGTTATTACGCTAGTCTGTAACTATCGATCACACAACGCATTCATGGATCACCATCTCTACCGAGACAATGTCTTCCTGTTTCATCTTCACGAACATACATGCTTGATATGTTAGAGCCACTGGGAATTTCTGGACAATATGGTAAAATAATTAATAGAGACATTGCGAAATTTAGCGGCTTCTTATCTCTTGAAAAAACCAAACACGAACACAGTACTGTACGAGAAAAGGACGCGGTGTAGGTTAGCCCTTTTATAGTCCCCCACTACCGTTAATTCCAGAACTCCCCCGGCCCCCGAAAACTTTAATTCTTTTTTCTTTTCTTTTTGTATTGATTTTGTCTTTTTTTTTTTTTCCTTTTTAAATTCTATTGTATTATTATACCGGCTTGTCACCCGTTGCACGGGAAGCATTTACAAAATTTAAATTTCAATAAATTTAAAAACGCAATAAGAAATCATATAGTAGCGTTTACAAAAAGAAAAGAAATAATACCTCCGTCTGAATTATTTGGTCTCATTTATTTTTCACAGATACTAAGAATTGTATTAGAAAAGACAATTATACAACAAAATTTCTAAAATATTCTTATTTAATTAGTAGTGTATATTAAGAATAGTATTGAAAATGATAATATTTTACGTTTTCAAGATTACATGGAGTATAATTGTAAATGAATGCAAAAGAGGACCAAATAAATGAGACATTTTAAAATGAAAATTGAGACCAAATAATAATTGGGACAGAGGTAGTAAGATATTAGTAAAGTAATGGTTTTATTTGGTAGTCATTATTTTTTATAGAAATTATCAAGTTATACATATAAATTGTATGTTTTTCCGTGTATTTTTTTATTTGCCAATTTTTTTATTTGTCAAAGCTACACGAGCTCCAATTTTGAGCTGAATATATGTTTATATTTGAAACGAAATCAAACTATGAAGAGTACATAATTTTTTTCATAGACAATTGTGATGTGATGGAAATATTTGAGGATGATTATAATGATAGGTCACATAGAGTGAAACTTTCTGATGATTATAGTCTCACGAGATAGTTTACCATTCATGATTCAGTGAATAATTTTAAAGTCAGCAATTATCCTAATAATGCACTTAATAAGTAGAAGCTTATATCAAAAAACGAAATTACATGAAATTCAGGGAGTGATTTGTGCATGAATATGAAAATAAAATAAAGTTATAAACTACAATAATGATCTATAATTAGAATTTTTGAAATGATCATAATGTCTTATATTCGTTAACATTTCTTAGAAATGTCATGTAATAAAAAATCCCCCTCCCAAAAAAAAAAGAAAAAGAAAAGGAGAAATTCTCGATTCACGTATGTGTTTTGTAATTTTTTATATTTTTTAAGTTAAAAAATAATCCGATATTTTCATAAATATAGAATTTCAATTCCCTGGAAAACCATTTACCTAGGTTCCCCAAAGAAAATAGTTTCCTTGTTTCCCTAGAAAATATAGTCACGTGACCAAGAGTAGAAAAATATTTTCTACGGAAAAAACCAATCAAACAGCACAAAGTCTGTTTGATTACAAGTATGAAATTTAGTTTGAAAGAAAATATTTTCCTATTAATTGAACTAGATTTTCACTCATGGGATGCACGAAATAATATTAAAACAAATTATATTTTAACATTAGCCACATTGTACTGCAATATTTTTATTATTTTATTGTTAATTAATAGTTATTATATTTTACTGCCCAATAGGAATAGTAAAAAGACTCGTCAAATCCGATGTCTGTGGGAACCCAACTATATCAAGATAGAGAATACTTGACTGAACGTGTAATTAGGTAGAGGATAGATTAAAGAAAATTGGCCGGCTTGAGAAGGGGCAGGGAAAGGTTATCATATTTTTTCCCGTATCCAACCTGCTTGACCATTTCTTGTAAAAAAAAATGGTAATTACCCATACCAGTCCGTGTCTGATTTAAGTGGGATGGGTACAGGGATAGGATAAAAAAAATTTTGATGAGTAGGATAACAGGTATAGCATACCTGATTTCGGCCCAACCCATTGTCATTCCTAAACTTCAAGAAATCAAACATTTTATTTTTTCTGTAATCTATATATTTATAATACTAACTAAGTGGTGTCTTAATTTTTCCTTACTAAAAACTGGCACTCTAAGAGAATTAGAAATATGATGTCATGATGATGTCAATCTGATCCAAATTTTTAGAATTTTGATTATTACTCTAAAATCTCTATCCATTCCGGGAATCTACTATTATACATTTCCCTATAAAGTGATTTTACATCTTTTAATTTTTCATATTAATTTTTAATAATATATTTATCTGCTCACCTTAATTTTTTTTTCAAATTTTTAGAATTTTATTTATTACATCTTTTAATTTTGCGTAGTAGTTTTTAATCATTTCCCAGTTGTGGAGTCGGAACTTTTGACCTTTGGAGATGTTTTAGATTTCATTTAACTAGTGTATCAATCAAATTCTTAATTATCTCTTTCATTGCATTTAATTGGATAAGTACATCAATCAAATTGTTAATTATCTTTTTCCTTTTATTGTATTATTTTTTGTTTTCAAAATATTGCACACATATATTGGCTAGCAATCGATCAATTAACATAGCATATCAATTTTGGAAGTAGTTGCACATATCTTTCTTTTAGTTAATTTTTAGTTCGAGTGATTTAGTTGATGAACATATATCACTTTTATTTTTATCGTATAATTAATTATTTTCTTTAGTTTGTTTTAAAGATGTATATGTGTTTCCCATGAAACGTACAGGTAGATTAGCTAGCTATATCATAATGGAAATTTAGTAAATTATAAAACGTTAGTTATAAACCATATTTATCTGTATTTATTATATACAAAAAAATAACTGCATATAAAAAAAATTAAAAATTAACAAATCAACTAAAAAGAAAATAGTCCAATCTAAATTAAGAAATACTTCATATATATAAATATATTAAAAATTTTTGGACTAAATAAATCAAAAAACTTTGAATATAAATAAATTCATCAAAATAGCTAAGAAGATAATATAAATCCAATATAAGATAAGATATTCATTCAGCATACAATTTACCGTATTATTTACCTAACATGTAAGTAAAAGTCTAAAATGACCTTCACTCATATATTTTTGGCGGCAAAAATGCAGTACAAAGGTACAACAAACTAATTTCTTTTATATATAGAGAGATTACCAATAATTAAATTTCTTAGAAAATGAATTGTAACGTGTTTGATTGAAAGTGAAATTTCTGAGAAAAATATGAATTACCTAAAAAACAAAAAACCTAAACCCTTATAGGAAAATATTTTCCTTGCTTTCTAAGAAAATGTGGTTATTTGATCAATAGATGGAAAATATTTTCTATGAAAAAAATGTGAATCAAATATCACAAAAGTAGAGAGTTTGATGGAAAACCTCATTTTCCATAGAAAATTCTTGCCAATCAAATACACTGTGAATTTAGGTGGAAAACTAAGGGCATGTTTTCTTTACTGTTTTGAGACCGTTTTAGTTTTTTAAAACACTGAAAACGCATTTACTTTCATATTTTCAAAAATGAATTTTCGAAAATAAGGAATTTTTTAACAAAGAAAACAGAAAATGATAAAAATTGTTTTGAGAGTTTTTAATGAAAACATGATACTTAAATCAAAACGCGAGAAAGGCATTGTTTTGTGAATTCCAATTTCTCTCTACTCTAATTTTATAACCTTTCGTCTACCTCTATCCCCCCACAAAACCAATTACGACTGCTTCCTATCTCCATCATCTGTTCTCTGAGGCAGCCATCGATGTCTCATAAACTAAAAAAGAAAAAATCAACATAGTAAGTTTCTCTCCCTATTATTTGTTGGTTTACTATGTAGTATATCATTTATATCTCGCTATACACTCACCAGTGTCGCCAGATTGTCAGAACAAATAGCCTAAATTCGTAAATTCAGGGGCAGAAAGGTTTTTTTCCTTTTTTTTTTTTTTAATAGTTTGTTTCTGCAACAATGGCAGCTGGGGTTGAGGAAGACGATAAGGCTAGTAACGCAAAGTACACTTTAACCACAAATTCCCATAAGCAATTGCTATTCTTTTCTCCTTTTAATTTCCATTATTACAGTTACTCAGAGCACTATTTTTTCTACTATATTATACAATAAATCATTTTATCTTATTTTAAATACCAAATCCCATGTCTCTGTCTCTCATCTTCCTAGCCCACGAATTTATTTCTTTCTTTTTTTTTTCTTTTTGGTAATTAGAATTTATTTTTATGTGTTTTCCACGGACAAGGATTTGATGATAATTGTCTATTGAGTTATTTGGTATAATTTTATCATTTACAATCATAATATTTCATAATTTTTCAATCACATATTTGAAATTTTATTTTTGTGTCCTATGCTTCTAAAGTTAGTTTATCTATTTATTTATTTATTTTTGTATTTTTTTCTTTAGAACACACTATAGCAAAATTTCATATTTTAAACTTGGTAATGATACATTACAACAAAATAATTTTTTTAGGGAAAGAACAAAATTATTTAATTTATTTAATATGCAATAAATTCTCAAAATATTAAACAAAATGTGTTTTCCAGTTTTGTATTTCTTAAAATAGTTTTTCAAAATGACAAAATAAATGCATTTTTGGAAATCTAAAACCACGCACTCAAAATAGAAAATTCAAAATGAATTGAAAACTGAAAAATAAAAAACTGAATCACGAAAAGAACACAATCTAAGATTTTACATGAAAAATTATGGCTTAATGTTATGCTTTTTACTCATTTTGATTCATACATTGTATTATTTTATTAATTGTGACACTAATTTATTAAGAAAATGATTGTGCATCGCACGGATGATATACTAGTTTGACGATTAAATTTTAGTTACAAATTTCAAAAGATTTACTAAATCTTCATTATTATTCATTTAACATCATTAAAATGAAATGATGGAGAAAATATCTGGTACGCTAGTAGTACCTTAGAGCTTGTTTGAAGCTCTTTATTTTTGTAATT
The DNA here is from genome assembly GCA_963692815.1 of Nyctanthes arbor-tristis. Classification (NCBI taxonomy): domain Eukaryota; kingdom Viridiplantae; phylum Streptophyta; class Magnoliopsida; order Lamiales; family Oleaceae; genus Nyctanthes; species Nyctanthes arbor-tristis. The sequence continues at coordinate 20,231 of CAVNYN010213518.1, forward strand.
TATAAAGAGAATTTATAATGAGTGAAAATGAGTGGTGGAGATTTAATTAAAGTTTGAAATGTGTGGTGATTGTTGAGTAGCTGTCAAATCAACAGTCAAATCATGGTAGGTGAATTTATAAATAGAAAAAATAAAAGGGGTTCAAACAACCCCTTAATATGATATTCAAATTAATCACCAACCCACATATGAATTCAAAGATACAAAAATAGAGTTCAAGATTTAATATGTAGATTTTTCATTTGCTTAGAGTATCATTATAAGATACTCCTAAAGTACTTGAATTTTTTCTTGTAAGACAATGAGTAATGCAACTTATTATACATTAAATAGAGATAATTATTATAATATATCATATAACAATACGCGCCTCTCGTTTAATAGAGATGATAATCATGTTAAGACACCTACTAGCACTATTAACACAAATTTACACAAACTAACAAATAATAGGAATATGCCTTTTTTTTTTTTTTACCCATCACATAGCTTGGAAAATCAACCTACATGCCCATAATGTGCCGCACCATTTTATGTACCCCCTCCGTCTCACAAAGATAAGCATATTTCTTTCGTTCTTGTCCCCCCATTTTTTTTAAGCTTACAAAGCGATTGTAAGGGAGAGTAGTTAAACCCTTGACCAAGGATGTGAGGACCACGGGTGTAAAGAACTAATACATATACCATTAGACTACAAAAATAAGTGTATTTCTATTCTCATATAGATTAAGAAATATTCAATTAATGTTATTAAATAAGTAAAGTTTATGAGCATTTTCCTAATATATTATTTCATTTATTAATTATTTCACTTTAATAAATTCTATTTCGTTAATAAAAATGCGCATTAAATAGGGTATATAAAAAACAGAGGGTAAATTTCACAAAAGGTCTCCAACTTTTGTAAAAAGTTCATCCTTAACTTTTTTTTAAAAGGTTGTAAGTCGGGTTGTGCATATTTCTGAAAGATTGGGGACCTATAGCCTCTCCTAAGGTCTTGAGAACAAAAGTTGAGGATGAAATTGTTAATTTTTGCAAAGGTTAGGAACCTTTTGTGA
>CAVNYN010213519.1:0-17609 GCA_963692815.1 Nyctanthes arbor-tristis
CATCGATACACGTCATATAACTGTATATTCATATTGCACGTCAATTTTAAGACTGTTTTGTTAATCTTTAACGTGCTAATTTATAAAATAAAATGGGTCTTGCTAATGAGGTCTCACCTGTTAGAAGTTAGGTTGAGGCACTGAGACCTTATAACGTCTCATATTCGAGTCTCACCAATTGTAAGTTGTGTAGGTTTTTCTAACTATATATTTATATTATTTACTTTGCATATTGCTCCATTGAATGTAGCTTTTTATACATTTTATTGAATGAAAATGGGTCTCAAATTTCCAAAACCTAAATATTTACCATTTAATCTATTAATAAGAATGAACAAAATTCCGGTACTCTATGGGTGTTATACTCACTCTATTGACAAAATAATACACCAACATATAGATTTATGGCACCTAATTTATTATTAAATTGAGATTTTTGAGTACATATACAAATTGATAATTAGTTAGGAGTACCGTATCTTTAACATTCTTGCAGTATTAGAGTTTTTTTATGAGAACATGAGGCTTTGAATTTTCTACAACTACCCACCTATGTATTTAAAATCAGTGGTGATACACCTGTTACTACCAAATTAAGCTACTTTAAGAAACTTAATAACTAACTTGACGTATGAAAAATAAGTAAGTGACTACCAGTGCAAATATGCGAAAATTGTTTCTGAGTACTTGAGTGATTTCTAGAGAGAGAATATGGGCCACAAAAAAGTATGTGGACAGGACACGTGGGGCGGTTTGGGCAGTGGGAGTGAAAGTAAGCCTTTGAACTTTTTAATGCTTTTGTCGGTCCTTAACTGATTGACGCGTGTCCTGTGCCGGTAAGATTACGTAATTGGGAGGTGATTCCTTTTACGTGGCCGATGACCATCAACCGTTGGTTGCAAGAGCGAACAAGGGCATATGGCAATAAATGAGTCATATGTTAATTTTCTACTTAGTCATATTATAATACAAGTAAAAAAATTAGTCACTAGCAAAATGATTCTTCTTTATTGAAGAGTGATACGTGTTGGAAAAGTGTTGTTCAAATAATTGAGGTAGAATCGTGTGGTTCAACTTACGCGACCGTATGGTTCCCCAAAAAAACCAGTAGTAACCAGTTGAAAAGAGTTTTGATTTAATACTATATATTATAGTAATATATAATACTATATTACTATGTAATTTACATAGAAACACTCCACACGGGAAGACACAAGTTTATATGATACTATATGATGCTATATATATGGTTTTATATCATTTTCGCAGCTGAAAGCCATGCGCCCGCACATCTATTTCCGACAAGAAGTGCGATTTTTTCTTCAAAATGTTGGCACATTTTGGTGAACCCCTGTGATGTTTCGCATATTAACCAATATTTTGATCGAAAATATATATATATATATATATATGTAATAAGTTTTTGAGTTTTAGAAACAAAATTAACATCCCACAATACAAAAAAAATCCTGAAACTAATTAGCTTGAAAATAGTTGTCACCCCCCCCACCTTATTTTCTATTTGTTATTAATTTGTCTCCTTTAACTATAACGGAAGCTCTTAATTAATTCACGACGCTCTTCCGATCTCAAACAAGGGACGGGACGTGCCACTTCAATAAGTTCTTAAGTTTTAGTGAACTCATTTTGATGTTTCTTTTAATCTTTCTATTTTATTTGGTCGTATGACTCATGAATGGTATTTGCTTGTTTAAAGTAAAACAAAATTAAGCTTGTCTAACGGAAAAAATAATAATGAGTATACACAATCAATTATATAAAAGCATTTTATTGATTACTAACCGTACAAAAGGTTTGGGAAGCCTCTTCATGGAAAATGAGGTTCCCAAACTAAGCAAAAGTTTTTCCTATATTATTACATACGATGTTCCCTTCTTATTCATATATACATACATCCACACATTAGGTAAGAAACATGGGTTTTTTTTCCAAATTTTATCATAATATAGGCGGGTGAGGGTGTAGGCACAATATATGTTAAATTCATAATATGTCTCTAAGTACATTAGGAACACCAGTGCATCCTCATAGTAAGCCAAAATATTCGTTTCTATTACATGCATGATCTTACTCGCGTCCCGGGAAAGCCTCCACTCTTCGCCTTGCCTTTTATAGGTTTTTCGATTGATCATCTACAAAAGAGTAAAAGACACTGAATGAGTACAAAATACCCCGTGAGTAACACAATGATTAGGCCACAAGGCTAAAAAGAAGTCATTCACCTTATAATTTCAAGAAACATAAATATGCATAAAATCTTTTTGAATGTAATATAGAGCCCAAACACTAGAATTACCTACCACCCGTAGCAGGTTAATGCCTTCCAAATGTCAAGTTTGACCATGTTAATACAATAGCAAGTGGATCCAAAATTAACCCTAGTTAACTCTTACCGAAATTTCAAATAAATAACATTATTAATTCAAATCAAACATCGGCACTAGTCTTCCCTATCTTGAGATCATTGGATAAGTCATAGTGTGGGAATAATTCAAAGCAATTTCATACAAAACGGGTAGAGTAATACTAGTGATTCATATATAAGAAAACAAATGCATTCATTATCATGATATGACACTAAAACAATTGTTTTTACTTTTTAAAACATATGCATGCCAATGGAACCCAAGTATTGGTTATTCACCTTTGATCTTCTTTTTTTAAAGATTATTGGATGTTTGTGGGTGGAAAGATACCTTCAAATTCTTAAATATTCCTCAAGCAAAGTGCCTTTTTAAGTAGGGTTTTATGTGTATATAAAGAGGCTTGTTTGAGAGACCAAGAGGGTGCTTTGGGAAGCCTTTTTGAGATTGTTCTAAGAGTAGTGGTATTTATGGACGAATTTGTTTTTTTATTTCCTAAAAATCTTGGATTCCACCAATGATAAAATTCCAAACATCCTTAGATAATTTATGTGTGGCCAATGGAATTAAGTCCAATTAGAAGTTTCGGGATTCATCTCACCAATTAAAATGCCAAGTGGTCTACATTTGATTTATGTGAGAAATTTCTAGAATAATGCTATGTAGCACCAGTGGTGCTTGACGCAGTCTATGTGGCAACTAATGTGGCATTGAATGATAAGTGAAATTAAATGCATGAATAAATAACCCACTTGACTTGACTTATCATTTAATGCCACCTTAATATGGTGCCAAGCACCAGTGGTGCTAAATAGTATTACTCAAATTTCTAATGTGTCAAAGTGGCTTTAGATTTTTTCTACTTATTGTCTAATGATCTTTCAACTTAATGTACTCCATGATTAAGCCATTGTACTTTCATCAATACTAATATAAGTGTCGCAATTTTGGTTTAAGCATCCTTTAACTCCAAAGTCGTTACTCAATTATACCTTGTCATTCTTTTGGCCACAATACTAACTGATAAAAATAGTCGAGATCAAACTCAAGTTATCATTTCATCTTTATCAAGGCAAACAAAATATTTACAAAGTCTTAGAAAATATCATAACTTATTATTCAATTACCAAGTTTCTTTATTGATTGCTACTAATAATTGAGTAATATGCAAGAAGTGAGTCAATTATTATCCCAAAAATGTTACTATGAAATTTTTGAATTTTCCACAGAGTGTTACAATAGTGCTTGAAGATTCTATCATGGGTTTCATTTGTTTTTCTCAAGACGGGGTTTGAGGCAGTACCGTCCCTGAGATTTTAGTACCCTGAGTAAAAAAAAAAGGGCCTCTAAATTGTAGTGTATATAATACACACACACATAATTTTATTTACTTTTCGTAAATAAAAAGCATAAATACATTTCTTTTAAAAAACAATACGCAAAATAATTACATTTCTTTTCAAGGCAAAATAATTATGTTATTCACATTATAAAACATATTAGATTTTTTTCACACGTGCGTTGCACGGATAGAGTTATAATATACATTCATATCAAAATTGAAGTGTGAATGTAGACATCATGTTATAAATAAAGTAGAATATATACCAGTTGCATTGTATAAGATTACAAATTGATATGCGAATTACAAATCACCATAGGATATTTGTAGTAAAATACATGAGTCTATAATTATGGTCTCCTCCAAACACGTCTAAAGCTCTATCTAGTAGCACAATTGCTTATAATACCATACTAAATTGACTATCACTTTTAATTAAAATTTTTTTTATAAATGTAATAGTGAAAGATTGAACTCGTGACCTATATGTTAAGAGTAATATACTTTTAAACTGTTATGCCAACTCTTTCATTTGTTAACAATTCTGGTCTCATCCAAACACGTCGTGCAAATTTACACGTCCAACCTATGTAAAGTTGTAATAATTAGCAGTCAAATAATTAGATCACAATCAACTATTACAACTATGAGTCTAGTCTCTCACTCGTGCGTTACACGGAAAGACTAATTCTAAAAAAAACAATAATAACGAATAATAAAATATTGAACATATATGTGTCATTGGATTTGCATAGAAAAAATCAATAAATATACAGTTTTAATTTAGCATTTGACACATTAAATTAATATTTTATTAATAATATATTAATAATTGCTCGCTTATGTACTCGATTAATGTTTTACTATATTTTACTTTTAAATCATATAATTTATTTAATATTATTAATTAACAATTGAGTAATACGTAATAGGCATGTACATACCCATATTTCCTCGATACCTATTCAGATAAAAATTTTCATACTCATAAGAACTTACCCTCCCGACGTACTCATTTTTATGAGTAGAATTCAAAATTGATAGTTATAATTAATCTACTAAATAGGGATAGATTTATAAAGAAATGCAAGTTAGACTTTTAATATAAAAATAGACTATATATGTAGGGCATCCTAAAACGAAAAATAAGACTAAATAATCAGGACGGATGTAGTAATTTTTTTGTGTAGTTTATTTTCTTCTTGTGGATTTCATGTCTCTTTGTTCACAAAATTTTCATTGAAATTCATTGTTATATTCGTCAAATTAAGATATCGATGTATATAAATTCAAGACTGATTAAAATTCAATTAGTATTCATTATGTAAATTGCAAAAAACAATGTATGGTTACAATAATAATTAAATCAAATTAAATAGCAATATGAATTCAATTGATATTTTACATTTTTCAAATCTATGGAGAAAAAAGACAAAAAAAAAAAAAATTAATTGCATCCTCTACAAAAAAATATATTAATAGTAATCCGTTTATGTATTTGATTAATGTTTTGCTATATTTTACGTTTATATCATCTAACTTATTTAATATTATTAGTTAGCAGTCTAATAATACGTATCGGGTATGTACATACCCATATTTACTCAATACTTGTTCACATAAAAATTTTCATACCCTTAAGAAACCACCATCCCGACACACTATTTTAACCGGATAATACATCGTTCCTCACATACATTTTTAATTGGGTGATACTTCGTTTTATTTTGTCCAAATACCCATAATATCACATTGCTATTTTAGTTTAGCAAATAACAAATATAATCATTAAAAAATAGCATAATTTTATAATGAGAAATGTTAGAGGCTTAATAATTATAATTATAAAAAAATTCAAGATTGTATTGTGGATTTTATAATGTAAGGAATTTTAGGTAGAATTGAGTTCTAATCAAAGAAAAGAATTTGAGTCTATAGAAAGGGGTAAGGGAGAGAAATATATTAGGTACGTACCTGTATTCACTCGATTCCCGTTCACATAAAAATTTTTATACCTATAAGAAAGTAATCTTTCGACATATCATTTTAACCAAATAGTACCTCATTTCCTCACATACATTTTTAACTAGGTGATACTCCGTTTATCTTGTACAAATAGCCATAATACCACCCTTGCTATTTTAATTTAGCAAATAGCAAATATAATATTTAAAAAAATAGCATCTTTTATAATAAGAATCGCTAGAGGCGTAATAATTATAATTATAAAAAGATCTGTATTAATAATTATAATTAATATGTATCGGCATGTACATACCTATATTCACTTGATACTCGTTCATATAAAAATTTTCATACCCATAAGAAAATAACCTCCTGATATACTATTTTAACCTGATAATACCACGTTTCCTCACATATATTTTTTAACTGGGTGATAACTTCATTTTATTTTATACAAATCTATATATATCTAAATCATAAGTAGTCTAAACAAGTTTTCCCTCATAAAATTTTGACGTCATGGATGATGTCATATTTTTTTCATTATTTTATTTTATTTTTTTCTATTTTGAAATGGCTAATTAGCGCAATTTAACCCTAACATTTTTTCTTATTGTGTAATCTCTAACATTTAAAATTTGGCAATTTCAACATTGAATCTCAATTTTTTAATTGCAATATAATTTTTTTTACTTAAAAAGACAATAATAATCTCAAATTCACCTCATTGTCATTCCTTCTAATTCCAGATTAATTAAAATGTGATGCTTATCTCATGTATTTTTTTGCCCCTTAATTTTTAGATTAATTAGATTTGAAGACTTATTCTCTTATTGGGAGAGAAGTGTCTCTTTTTTGAACAAATACCTTCATATATGGCCTCACTTCAATTAAACCGTATAATATTTGAAAATTTATATTAGGTGCAAAATGTAGTGTCTTAGGTTGTTAATGACTTAATAAATTAAATGTAAATTATAAAAAATTTTTCTATTTGAATTCTCATCACATTTCATTTTTCCAAAAACTATACGTAAAAATATTTGCAACAAATATTATCAATATTTATAATATGTTGTTCGACTCGTGTTTTATCTTTCATGATACATTATTTGAGTTGGAATATCTTATATTTTATGACTAACTTTAATTATAGAGATGACAAATTTAAATTTGATAATATTGTATATTTATTGTTGAACTTATGTTTTCGAATGTATTGAATTGTGGTAATAGATTTTTTCACATTATTGTACATGCACGAAGGATTAGATGTAAGAATGTATATTGTCTTTTAAACGATCTTGAACTTCACGATAACTAAGTGCATTGACCTTATTGATTCAATTAATATATACGTGTATTTTTATATTTTCTATGGGAGTGCAAATATTACAGATTTATTATTTAACTATCTAATAATATATTTTTAATAAGTTTTTCTACCCGTACAACGCACGGGTGGTTTAACTAGTATTCATAATACCACATTACTACTTTAGTCTATCAAATAACCAATATACTCCTTAAAAAAAAAGTAGGATTTCATAATGAGAATCGTTAGAGGCGTAATAATTATAATTATAAAAAATCCAAGACTGTGTTGTATATTTTAGAATGTGAGAAATTTTAGTTAGAATTGACTTCTAACCAAAGAAAAGAATTTGAGGATTTCCATAGAATATGGATAAGAAAGGGAAATATGTTAGTTAAAGAATTATTAAATAGAATGTAAGACAAATCAGCTATAAAGATTTTAATTAGATAATAATAGAAGAGATTAAGATTTTACACACTACAATTTATTCATTTCGTAACTATGGGCGAAAAAGAAAGTGTGGCTTTTTTTGGAATCCGTGAGTCTCGAGAACCTAAAGTTGAAGATTGCAATAAAAAATTATGTTTTTCTTCTTAATTGTGCTAATCAATATTAGAGGAAGTTAATTAATATTAAAATAAAAGAGAAAGAAAAATATTCACATTCAAGTTTATTCAAGAATCCAAACGGGTTGGGAAATGCATTTTGTCAATTCTACTTTTCGTATAAAGTTATAACATTAATTAAATTGATTTTTTATTTCTTCCATAAATCCAAGTTTGTAGGTTTATGAAATTGAAGACGTTGCATACAAGATAACTTAAGACGTAGACAAATTGACTTATTAATTAGGATAATAGCTGGCGGCAATTTATTTTTGTACAAAGTAAAGGAAATTTTTTATTTTCAATTCTTATAGCTTTTTATTATAAAAATTAAAATAAAGTGATTAGGTTTTTTGTGGTGCATGTGGGGAAACAAGATAGGAGGGGAAAAACATTTATAATTATTAAGAATGTGATAGTTATTTGTACTATTTTAATTTTGACTATTTTAATATATTTGAAAAATTGGTGAGATTAATAAAAAAATATAGTGTCAGTACAATTAGCCTTTAAGTATATATGTGTTTGATAAAACTATTTTCTTTAAGTGAAAACATTTGAGAATAGTAATATATAAATGAAAATTATTAACAAATAAAAGAGTTAGTATAATAGTTTAAAATAATGTTACTCTTAACATATAGGTCGCGAGTTCAATTATTCACTATTATGTATTATATATTGGGTGATTATATTGACACCATATCTTTTACTAACTGTACAACAATTTAATTTTACTTATCATCTTTTATATTTTTAATTATTTACACTTCAATCATTAACTTATTTTTATCATATTTTTTATTTTTATCATTTTATTATCATGAAATCTTATATCAAATGATATCTTGATTCTAAAAATTTCATTTTGGGAATTGATTAACATTTAAAAAAAAAAAGTGTAATGTGTAATTATACACAACAACATATTTTCATATGATTTTAAGGTATTCAAATCAAAATTTTTTAAATGTATTCGACCATTAAGAACACAAGAGGATGGTCAAATAAAAAAATTCAAGAAAAAATGTAGCAGAAACTTTTAGGAGCTTAAATACTATAGGAAATAAAGATTAGGGATGTCTGCATTAATAACAATGTGGTGTATTTAGTAAAAAATTAGTGGTTTATATATAACTAGCCTTATATATTATATGACATGATATGATAAATGATGATATGATTTAGAAAAAGAATTATTCATTTGTTAGTGATATATTAATTTTTTACTCACAAAAATATAGATAACATTTTGAAGCACCAAGATTTTTACTTAAAAGATCAATAAAAATAGATTTTAAAGGAAAATGAAAATATTTTGGATGATAAAGCTTATAAAAAATTTAATCACATAAATTGAAAATCATAAAAATGAAAAAACAAAAACTAAACTTATGAAATAGAATTTTTGTTAGGATATGTTGAGATTTGCTAAGGCATGTAGCCTAGCCTCTTGGGCCTTGCCTTAGGTCCAGCCCTAGTTTGAGGTCAAATCAATGTGGAGTGCGTCTTGTAAGCCACGTAGAATATAGGTCTTATAACAAAATCTTTACGAGGTTTTCGAGACCACCCCTTAGTAAAATTGTTGCAGTGCTTGCTATTAGTATTTTGCAATTGGATAGTAGTTTATACCGAGTTTCTACTACCATAAGTTTCCCTCCTTTTTTTTAAAGAGAAAATTTGGTTTCATTTCACAGCTCATCACAACCTACTTCAAAAATAAAGGAAGATAAGTAATCCAGGAAAATTTTCAAAAACCTCTAGAGATTTGTAAAAAAAACCTCTTATTTTGTATGATGTGTATAGATACATCCAAGCCAAATGTATTTCATGTACGTTATGCGTATTTTTAACACACCGTGTGAGGTTTTGTTATAAAAGCTTTGTAAGGTTTTGGAAAGGGACTCATCAATAATCCAATTACATTCTAAGCCAGAAGATAAAGAAAATTTAAAAAAAAAAAAAAAGTTGGTAATGCTCTTCGCTTCCTGACCCAAAAAAAAAAAAAATTATATTATCTCCATAAGGAACCAGGCACCTAGTTTCTTAGAATTTTCGTATTTTTACTTGACATAAATTCATTGAATAATCACATGGACACTTTTTAACATGCAATGAAATTTGCCACATCGATGACGTTAGTTTTCATATCCCAATTTCATGTTTCCTTGAAATTTTTGTATAATTATGACAACCAAAAGAAAAAAAGAGATCGGAAGAGTAATTCAGATGGAGGGAACAATAAACCCAGATAGCTAAGGGCGCCAAGGAACACTTCTTTGCTATTTATCTATTATTATTATAAAAATTTCCTTTTTATGTAAAAAAAGAAAATGGTTTTATTAAATAGCAAGTTCATTCAGAATTTTAGATCTTTATATAATAATAATAATTATTATTTTTCTTGAGAGGTTATATAATTATTATTTATTTTTATATTCCACTATCTTGTGATTTCATTTCATGTGGAAACGAAACAGATAAATAGGATTATTCCTTTGGAACTGAAACATCCTTCACCCACTTTTTTTTTATCTATTTATTTAAATACTTACTGCCCCCATTCTAATAAGATACTACGATATGTATTTGCACACGGATTAAAGATTGATAGGTAATATGATAAGAACGTTTAATTTTACCTTATTTTTTCATGTATATTTTTGTGTCTCATTAATTATTTGAATACTTTTAATATATATGTAGGTGAGCAACAAAAATTAATTAAGGGCACGTATAGAAATCTAACATTAAATATATCTTCAATATAGCAAGTGGACTATTTTTTTGAGATGAACGAAAATAGAATAGTTGACAATATTTATGGGACAGGGGGAGTATTATTATTTTTTCTCCGTATCGTTCTAATTTTATCGGATGTAACAAAAGGGAAGGGAGTATTATTTTTTTTGACACCTTTATCTATTTAATTATTATTATAATTTTTGACACCTTTTCCTTAGATATTTCTGGAGGTTCGACTCTCATCATGTTTGGAATTCTAAAGAAATTTGGTCCCTAAATTCGCACTAAGGAGCCACAATATAGGTCCAGAGGGCGCACTACTTCCACTCGTTGGACTCTAGAAAACTAGAAAACTTCTAGGAGAATGAAAACTTACTCCACAAACTTTTTAAAGAAACCATTATCTAAAAATATATTCCATCAGACGTATATGTTGGTGGTTTGAACGAATGTTGCTGTAGTTAGACCAAAAAAAAAAAAAAAAGAATCACCTTTTGAAATATGAAAAGGTAAGAGCAATTTTAATACCGAGAAGAACTCAAATATCCCAAAACTCCAGTCAAAGAATCACCTTTTAAAATATGATAATGTAAGAGCAATCACAAAAAAAAAAAAAAAAGAATCACCTTTTAAAATATGATAATGTAAGAGTAATTTTAATTCCAAGAAGAACTCAAATATCCCAGAAGAACTCAAATATCCCAACACTCCAGTGAAAGTGCAAGAAAAAGAACTCACCATTTTTTTTTTTTGTGTCACTTGTTATGGCAATGATGTTTTCAATCAATAAATGATATCTTTCCCAAACCTCTCTATGTAAACTTGGATTAATCCTAACTCCACATAAATGATAACACTTACGGTCGCTTCATATATTGCGACTGCAATGATTACCATGCACCAATAAATTGATTGACAATGCCCACCATCAGAAATTGAACCAAACAATCCAAGAATCTAGATAGATTGAGTCCGTAGCTAATTTCTATTGAGATATATCATACTCCATATATAGAATTTGACTCTCAATAAAAAACAATATATGCTATGTAGCTGTTTTCTATTGCCAGTTGAGCTCCATTCATAGAACTTAATCTAACTCAATAGAAAAACTCCTAAGCCTAAATGCTTTTGTAATGCTCCGACAAAAATCAAATGACTTGCTTACGATGAACTAGCTATCAGGTGATCTACTCACAACTTCACAGTTATTCTCCTAATGTAAGTACGTTTGCTACGTGAAAATGGTCTCCAAATCTGACAGGAAATTGGGACTAATTTGTTACTTGTGCCGAGTGTTACAATTTCCATAAGTTTAACCTTAGTAGTTAAACGATTAAACAACCCAAGAATTAGATTCGCAGTGGAAAGGAAAATATAAAGTAGTAAAGAAATAAAAAAGAACACAAGGAATTGTTTGTTGCCCTAAAAGAGAGCCGGCAGTTCAGATCGGAAGAGCCAGGCTACATCTCCTAGTAACGCTTTGCCAACCAATAGCCCCAATTCCACTAGCATGTCAAAAAGCAGTTACACGAACCAACACAAACGCTCAATCAAAGACTGACCTGCCCACTAAGTACAAGGCAGCGTCACTACAAGTTCTCTCACTCAAACAGTCGTTCAATCTCATAGTAAGAGATTGAACCAGAACCTAAAGGGAGAATCACCTAAAGATTAACCCTAATATGCAAAGAAGAGAATTTACAAAGAGTGCGAAAAAGGGAAGAAAAAGAAACAAGATACAAGTCTTAAGAATAATAACCCTAACCCTATGCTATCTATACCCCATATGTACGGATCAGATTAACCTTGAAAATCAACAGCTGATGACCAAATGGACCCTAATGGGCCGAAGTACTGTGTATAGGCCAAGCCTACACTAAATAGGCTTCAGTTTGGGGTCACAGACTCAACAACTCTTCACTTTGTACCCAAACTAGAACTCTCAGCACTAGTGTAGAATCATGAACGCTCAGGTTGGCAACTGAGCCTCTAGAATACTTGTAAAAACAAAAAAATTATTAGACAAGTTCATTATTTACACCAAGTAAAAAAAACTATAGAAAAAAATAACAAACAGACTAGAACAGACTCAATGTTACCCTTAATCTATGTTTACCATAGCTAAGCATGATCTCAACTTAGGCTGTGGTAAAGGTTTTGTGCCCATATCTGCTGGGTTGCATTGAGAAGGGATTTTTTCCAAAAACACCACTCCTTGAGACACCAAATCCATTATAAGGTATAACATTACATCAATTTGATTTGTCCTGTCATAAAAAGATAGGATTTTTGTACAACTGGATAGCAGACTGATTATCTGAATACGCCACCACTTTCTGCTGAACATAGTTAAGCTCATGTAGTATGCCTTTCAGCTATAAGGCTCCTTTTATAGCTTCAGTAATAGCTATGTATTTAGGTTCTATAGTGGACAGTGCCACAATACATTGAAGTTGTGACATCCAACTAACACACCTATTGCATAGAGTAAATACATAATAAGTTGTAAGTCATTGACTTCTTACTTCCCTATCAGCAGCATAGTTAGCATCTCTATAACCCTTTAACATAGTTCCCTAAATGCTCTTACCATACAGCAATCCAACATTTGCTGTACCTTTCAGATATCTGAGAAGCTATTTCAAGGCTTCCCAGTGTTGAACACCTCGATTTGACATGTATCTACTTAAATACACTCACATCATATGCCATATCTGGCCCTGTGCAAACCATTAAAGTATGGAACAGATTTTATATGATAGAGCCAATAGCATTAGAGTATGGAACAGATTTTATATATCTCACATCATCCTCCTATAAGACACTGTTCTTTACTCAAAATGAAATGATTAGCTATAGGCACAGAAACAGGTTTCACATCCACCGTAGAAAACCTTTTCAACACTTTTTCAATATAAGTCTTTTGGTTTAAAAGCATTATAGATCTCTTTCTATCTCTGACAATATGCATAGCTGAAATCTTTTTAGCATTGCCTATCTTTCATTTCAAACTTAGAATTCAAAGCATTTCTCAAATTGTTAATAGCATTCATAGAAAGGTTGATTAACAACATATCATCAACATATATCAGTAAGAAAATAGAACCATTAATAGAATAGTCAAGTTTGAAATAGAGGCAATGATCATATTCACTTCTGCAGAAATTCAGAGACATCATAAAAGAATCAAACTTCTTGTTTCACTGTCTAGGGGACTGTTTTAAACCATACAGAGACTTAATTAACAAGCATACATGCTCAGATTTAGTTTTATCAAAATAACTAGGGGGTTGATTCATATATATTTTCTCCGCAAGGTCTCCATGTAAAAATGTAGTTTTCATATCAAGTTATTCTAGTTCCTAGTTAAAATGAGCAACAAGTGAAAACATTATTCTCAAGGTACTGTATTTAACCACAAGTGAGAAAATTTCATTGAAATCAACACTTTATTTCTGAGTACAGCCTTTAGCTACAGGCCTCGCTGTAAATTTCACAGTACCTGTAGAATCACCTTCCTTAATCTTGAAAATCCACTTACAATCAACTATAGATTTATTGACAGGTTTAGGAACAAGCACCCAAGTCTTATTTTTCAATAATAAGGCAATTTCATCATTCATAGCATCAATCTAAACCTTAGCATACTTAATGTTTACAGCTTCATCATAAGTTTTAGGCTCACACTTAGACAATTCCTAAAAAATATTGCAAGATAATACATCATAGTCATAATGAGACAATCTCACATTGGGCTTAGAATTTCTCGTAGGCCTATCTCTTGCAAGTGTATAATCACTCAGATTTTGGGAATCACTTCCCTCATGTTGTTCAATTAAATTAGGTTCAAATTCTTCATTAACTTTAGAATCAATTTGAGGACCCTCTACCTCACTGGGAGTACCCTCCACCTAAGTTGGAGTTTCCTCTACCTCAGTTAGAGTGGAAAATAGGAAATCATAGGAATTAGAAAACTTAGGATGAGGCACATTTACATTTCCTTTAGGCACATAGTCAAGCAAACAAGGCATGCTATTTTCATCAAAAGTAACATGTCTGCTGACTATTATTTTAATGCCAGGTTGCCCTTTAACCCATAACCTGTACCCTTTAACCCCTTCCTCATATCCTAGAAAACACACTTTTGTGACCTAGGATCTAACTTATCACCATTGTTATGAGAGTAAGCTACATAACCAAACACTCTAAAAAAAAGAATAAGTAATAGGTTTATTGTTCCACATTCATCAGGCACTTTACCATTCAAAGCCACAGAAGGAGTTTTATTCACAAGATAGCATGCAGTTTTTAGTACTTCTCCAGAGAAAGGCCTAGAAAGATCAAAAGAGCTAAGCATAAATTTTATTTTTTCAAAAGAGTCCTATTCATCCTCCAAGCAGCACCATTTTGCTGAGGGGTGTAAGAAACTGTCCTATATCATTTTATGCCATGTTGTTTACAAAAATCTTCAAAATTTTTATTACAGAACTCTAATCCACTGTCTGTCCTTAAACATTTTAATTTCTTGTCACCTTGAGTTTCCACAAAAACTCTCCTTCTTTAAAATTTTCAAAAGTCTTAGATTTGTGTTTTAGGAAATACACCCAGACTTTTCTAGAAAAATCATCAATGATTGACAGAAAGTAAACATTTTTTCCATGAGTAAAGACACTAGATAGTCCCCATAAATCAGAGTGCACATAGTCCGAAATGGCAAAAGATTTATGCAAACTTAAAGTAAATTTGTTTCTATTTTGTTTACCAAAAATGCAAGTTTCACATAATGGCATACTAGAAATCTTTGCTTTTCCAAAATGCCCTTTTTTTGGGTAAATTTCTAAGTCCTTGTACATTGATGCGTAAAAGCCTTATGTGCCATAGCACAATGGCCTCCCTCGTAGCAATATTAATTGCCTGCAGAGTAATCTAATACTAGACTGACAGTACAAACGTATAACTTTCCAAGCCTAGAAGCGTTAAAAGCAAGTTCGCTGTCTTTCATTATATTCATTTTACCATTACCAAAAGTTCCTTCAAAGCCATCAACTTCAAGACATGCACAGACAAATCAGGAACATGTCTAACATCTTTAAAAGTATACACAAAGCCATGATTAAATTCCAATACTAGCAACTTCAGAGACAACATCATTTGCTATAACAACAGTACCAGCATCTACTTTAGAATAATTCTTAGACACATGCTTATGTGGTGTTAGGTGATTACTACAACTAGAATCAAGTAACCATTTAGAAACTGAATGTAAATTTCTCACCTGATTCATGTCAGAAGTAGACAAATAATCATACACAACCACATAAACATCCACAACATTAGACTTGACACTTTTAGCTTGATCAAGACATTTATTTAATTGAGCAAGCAAACTCTTTATCTTAGTACATTCTTTAATATAGTGACCAGTTTGGCCATACCCATAACACTTTCTCCCTTTACTCTTATCTCTATTCTTAGGGCTATTCTTTTTGTTCTTCTTGTTATACTATTGATTGTCTTTCCCTTTGTCAGATTTATAGTTCTTATTATTATTGTTCTTATTCTGTGACTTGTTCTTAATCATATAACTTTTTGCCATGGACTTTTGTTCTTCTTCAGCCTTAAGTTCAAGTTCTTTACTTCTTAAGGCACCCGTAACCACATCTAAATCAACTTTAGACCTACCATATTTAATAGCATATTTTACCTCTTTATAAGCTTCAAGAATGGCATTTAAAAGAACGATTGCTTTATACTCATCAAAAAACCATCTAGATTTTCATCCAATTCTTTTGAAGGATCAATTCTAAAACTGAAAAATCTTTCAAGCAAAAACATTTTATTGTTCAAGGATTTTTCAGATAATTTTGTTCCAAGACTTGCCATAACAGATAGGTACTTTCTATTTACCCACTTTCGTAAGCACAGAATCAGAGATATACAAAATAATAGCAGTGCATGCACGCTCTTCCGATCTCATTAATCTTTTTAGGAGTAAAAATAGCAGGGTAATCATTATCAATTGCCTGGGCCTTCTGTTGCACAAGGATAGCTCTCATCTTTTGTTGCTAAATGGAAAAGTCCCCTTTCCCATTAAGAGTCTCAAGATGAAACAAAGTGGTAGCCATTTACCACCCAACAGAAGAACAGAACACAGAACAATGTAGGAATGACTTACTCCCTACACCTAAGTCCCAGGTTTCTACGAGGCTCAATGATCTCAGGTCAAGGGCCTTTTGAGTACAGTGATTAATCTATTAGTATGATGATAGTTAAATAACAATTACAAGACTGATAAGGAAGACAAAATAGAACAGTTTATAATTAGAGAGGACACTTAACTAAGTGAACCAAGGAATGGACAGAGATACTAAAATTCTAATTTACACAAGAAACCGTTAAATAAGCCACAAGGATTACTTATGACAGAAAGAATTGGAAAACCCTAATCCCAATATTATGTAAAAAACCATGGTTCACCGATACATGGTAAAGAATGAAAGAATCCCACCCAGAGAAGAAAATAAAAAGATCTTACCACATTGTCATGAATACGAAAACCCTAATTACCAAGAGAAAACCCTCTGATCCATCACTGCAAGCAGCTGGCTCTGATACAAGGTGTTACAATTTCCACGAGTTTAACCTTAGTAATTAAGCGACTAAACAACCTAAGAATTAGATTCGCAACGGAAAGGAAAAAATAAAACAGTAAAGAAATAAAAAAGAATACAAGGAACTGTTTGCTCTCTTGAAAAAGAGCCGGCAGTTCACCAGACCAGAGTCCAGGCTACATGTACTGGTGAGGCTTTGCCAACCAATAGCCCCAATTCCACTAGCACGTTAAAAACCAGTTACACAAACCAACACAAACCCTCAATCAGAGAATGACCTACCCATTAAGTATGAGGCTGCCTCATCAAAAGTTCTTTCTCACTTAAACAGATGTTCAATCTCATAGTTAGAGATTGAACCAGAACCTAAAGGGAGAATCACCTAAAGAATAACCCTAGTCTACAGAGAAGAGAATTTACAGAGAGTATGAAAAATAGAAGAAAAGGAAACGAGATACAAGTCTAGAGAATAGTAACCCTAGCCCTATGCTATTTATACCCCAGATGGACGGATCATATTAATCTTGAAAATCAACAGTTGATGACCAAATGGACCCAAATGGGCTGAAGTACAACACATGGGCCAACCCTACACTAAATGGGCTTTAGTTTGGGGTCACAGACTCAACATCGAGA
>CAVNYN010213520.1:0-12446 GCA_963692815.1 Nyctanthes arbor-tristis
TCTTCAAACAAAGCATATTCTATATGTATATGGAATATGCTTTGTTTGAAGAGATAAAAGAGAGCTTTTGAAGGTCTTTTGGGAGTGTTCAAAACCATGCACCATTTATGGATGAATTTTTCTTCTTGTTTTCTAAAAGTCTTTGAGTTCCCCCAATGAAAAGGCTTCCACTTGTCCTATAACAATGAGTCAACTTAGAGGTATAAGAATTCTTCCTAGTAAATCAAGATATCAAGTGTGGGTTGTGGATTCAATTCATGTTAGAAGAGCCTATTGGATACAAGTGTCTTAGATTTTTCTCTTTTTTTCTTAGTAAACCTCTTTACCTATTGAACTCTATAATTAAGTCCTTGTATTTCCGACTATACTAGTAAGACATCACATCTTTACTTTAAGCATCTTTTTGGTCTCAAAATTTACTACCCAATTAAGCTTAGTTGTTCTTTTAGCAAATTTTCTGTAACCGATGGGGTAATTGATATACATTCAAGTAATCATCAAACAAACAAAAATGTCTTCAAATTCGTATAAAATGTCTCGACTAATCGTCCAATTATAAGATTTATTCATTGATTACTTATAGTTGAAAACCAATTGTTATTCCTAAGATGCCACTATTAACATAGAGAAGTACTCGGAGTGTCACACATTGTACTTTGGTATAAGATATTCAAGTATGTTTACATTGATAGACATAATCCCTTAGCTTAGTATAATCCCTTAGTTCACTTTTTTTAATATTTTATTTGGTAGTTTAGTTGGTGGATTACTTGCTGATTTGTATTTACTTTTGTTGTGGTTTAGTTCCCAGATTTGTAATTATTTTTGTTGTGATTTAATTGGTTGATCACTTGCTACCATATTAGTGACAATGAAAATGAAAGATAGGAGTTTGAGTGGTCAGAGGTGAACATGATAATTCAATTTGATGAACTAGAGAATTAAGCAAAAATCAAATGTGCACAATATGATGAGAGGAGTTGTGCTGCTTTAATCAATTCCATTATCATGTAGCATATATCATTTTTGCATGAGGTGTACAAGACTATATTGACATTATTTGTATATATATGTGGGGCTTTCTGTTTGTATAATTGTGGATATTATGACAAGGAATAAACTCCTACTCACTATTTTGTTGGTAGACATATGCAATTTTATATTCCGATGAAGGGGATTTTTTAGGGGACCATTCTCCTGAATTTTAGTTTTGGCTATATACTTTAGGTTCTTGCATATTTTTTCCATTTGTTTAATGGTTTAGTTAGTGGATTATTTGCTGATTTGTATTTACTTTTGTTGTAGTTTAGTTGGTGGATACTTGCTACCATATTAGTGATAATGAAAATGAAAGAGAAGAGTTTGAGTGGTCCGAAGTAAATCTGAGAATTAGTTGGTGGATTTTTTGCTACCATATCTATATAAAACTGTTAAAGCTGTTATGTTTAGGCAGGAGACATTCGGTAATGGAGCTTTATCAGTCTATAATTCTCTATCCAGACGAACTTACTAAATTTGATTTATCATTTCCTTCTCTATTAAGAAGGATTCTAATCAGTAGATGAAGCAACGTAGCAGTGAAGAAGATAATGGCAAGATGTATGGCAATTAAGAGTGCATTTAGGCTTCAAATTTAAACTCTACTGCTGGATTGTGAACTGGAGACGAGAGATTGAGGGGGATGTTGAAAAGGAGAAAGAGGGCTGTTTTGTTCGGTATCAAGATTCCAACCCATATTTTCTTGAAAATTTGGAGCAAAACCACCAAGACTGCAGCTTTATGTTTAAAATCGTGTCTTGAGTCTATTTTCTAGGTGTCTTAATGCTATATCCTTAGGTCTTTAATCATTATGTCTTTATGCTACATCCTTTTTTTTTTTCAATTTTCTTACTAGGTATTTTTTTCAATTGTATTATATTATTTTGCAACCTTCGTACTATTATTTATAATGTTAAATATATCTATTATTTTATTATCACATCAATTACCTTTTTCTCCCGTGCAACGCACGGGAAGTAACACTCTTAAAACCAAAAAAAAAAAAAGAATTCTAAAAAAATTAAAAATAATAATTAAAAAAGAAAATAATTTTTTTACACATACCTAGTTACTCATTCTACTCATATCCCTAACTTACCTCAAAATGACAAATACTTACAACATTTTTTTTGAGAAACCCTCATTTTTCCTACCACTTTTTCAATCCACATAATAACTTGTATCACTTATTTAACTACTGGTTTGAAAATTGCTTATTTACAGCCACAAAATTCAAACTTTATTAAACCTACATTACTCATTTCACCTCATTATAAATTTCTAGTATAATTCTTGTCAATAATAGGAATCAAATGGCCAAGTGTGGGAAGCAAGCAACAAAATGCGATTCTCCTTTACTTATACCATAAATAACTATAGGAGTTTGTCATTTACGACTGAGTTTGGTGAATAAACAGGTAGATTGGAAAAAAATTATTTTATTT
The DNA here is from genome assembly GCA_963692815.1 of Nyctanthes arbor-tristis. Taxonomy (NCBI): domain Eukaryota; kingdom Viridiplantae; phylum Streptophyta; class Magnoliopsida; order Lamiales; family Oleaceae; genus Nyctanthes; species Nyctanthes arbor-tristis. Next base: position 2,484 of record CAVNYN010213520.1, read on the forward strand.
TTATTTTTTTATTTTTTTTATATTTTTTAATTTTTTTTAGAAAGTAATGATTCTTAAATAAAAAAATAGGTAAAGGTATAATTATCAATTTTATATGATTAAGGACCTTATACGTGGATTCATGAAAAAGTTAGAGACCCAAGCATTGACAAAAAGAATGAAGACCTAATTGATACAATGAGTAAAGATTGAGGATCATATATGTAATTTACCCTATTATATTATATACTTTTTAGTTTTGCAAGTGATTATAATTGACTTTTGAGTTATAAATGCGTTTGACACATTTTATGAATGAAGCGTCAAAGTCTGAATGCAATTAATGTATTTGCTTATAAACCATTATAATTAAAGTCAATTTTAGTGAGTTGCCAATCGAATCCTTGATTTTTCATTTTATAGAAAAAGAAAAGAAAAGAAAAGAAATGATTACTACAATTTTATTTTAAAATTTAAAAATAATAACAATAAATTTCTAACACCCACATGAATATTGTTTACAACACTCAATTTTCCATGTAAATATATGTATGCCATATATGTATCCGTATGACTTGTATGCATACAATCACATGCGACATTAAGTGTCATATATGACATTGTGTAATAATTTTTTTTTTTGAAAAATGTGTAAGAAAATTTTCATTTATTATATAAAATAGTGAACCCACAACTTTGGACGGTAATGTCACGCCCTCGTTATTTCTCCATAAGTGAATAAGTGGTTTCTTCGCATGATAGCGGAAGCTTTTGTTATTTCAAAATAATTAAAGTACTAGCAAGGGACGTGACGTGCTAATTCGATAAGTTTTTAAATTTTTCATAAAGCTCGTTGTGACGTCTCTTTTAGTTCTTTAATTTCATATGACTCATGAATCATAATTGGTTGTTTAGAGTACGCAAGAGTAAGCTTGTTCAAGGTAAATGTCAAAATAAGCGTGCACAATCAACTATATAATACTATTTTATTTATTATTAACCGTACAAGAGATCGGGATGCCTCTTAATGGAAAATGAGGCTCCAAAACTAAGCAAAAGTTTTTCCTATACTTTTACATACCGTGTTCCTCTCTTATTCATATATACATATGTTCATACTCATATTTATACCACCATTTTCACTAATTCACTAGACTATCACATTAGAGGAACATGGGTTTATCTTTCCCAACTTTGTTGTAGTGGAGGAGTGTGTGGGTGTATGCACAAAATACACTAAATTCATACATTGTTCCCAAATACATACGGAAGAATGGAATTTCTTTATAATAGGCTCAAAGATCCGTTTCTACTTCATGCATAATCTCACTTTTGTCGGGTGCCATCCTCCAATCTTCGGCTTGGTACTCATATACTTTCTATTAATCATCTACAAAAAAAGTAATTAAACACTAAATGAGTACAAAGTATTCCGTAAGTAACACAATATTTTGATTTGCTACAAGGTTACAAAATCGTTTCGTATGTTGAAGAAAACATAAAGAATACACAAACCTTTTTCAAATGCAAACTAGGGCCAAGCACTAGAATTGCTTACTACCCATAGTGCAATGATATCATCAAATGCCAAGTTTAACATGGCAATACAAAACGGGTAGGGCAATGTTAGTGACTATTATGCAAGAAAACATTCCATTCATTATCAAAACAATTGCTTTTCTTTTAAAACACATGTATGCTAATGGAAACTAAAACATTAGTTACTCACCCTGCTCTTGTTTCTTTAGAGATTATTGGATGTTTGTGGGTGAAAAGATACCTTCAAATCCTTAGATCGGAAGAGCGTCGTCAAGCAAAGTAGCTCCTTAAGCAGGGATTTGATATATATATATATATATATATATATGAAGAGAGCCTTATTTGAGAGACAAAATGAGTGCTTTGGAACTCTTTTGAAGGTATTCTAAGGTTATTAATATTTATTGATGAATTTGCTTATTTATTTTCTAAAGATTTTGGATTTTACCTATGATAAAAGGCCCAAATGTCCCTAGATAATTTATGAACAACCAATGGAAATGAATCCAATTGAAAGCAAGAGAATTCATCTCATCAAATTAAAGTGTGAAGTGTTCTTGGATTTTTTTCATGTGAGAATTTACTAAGTGTCCAAGTGTCCCTTTGAATTTTCTACTCATTGCTTAATGACCCCTCAACTTAATGTACTCTATAATTAAGTCCTTATGTTTCCAGCTATACTAATTAAGTATCACATTTTAACTTTCAACATTCTTTCGCTCTGAGCTCACTACCCGATTCAACTTATTTACTCTTTTGGCATTCACTACTAACTGATAGAAATAGTCGATACCTATTCAAGCACTTATGTTATTCTTGTCAAGATAACTCAAAATATCCTCAAACCGTTATAGAATGCTACAATTAACCATCCGATTACAAAACTCATTAACCGATTGCTTATAATTGAGCATTATTCGGGAAGTGATTCAATTATTATTCCAAAACTGCCACTATGGGTTTTTGAAATTTCGCGGGGTATTACAGGTAAACTATCCATCTCCTCATGATACTGTTTTGGCACTACAATTTTGGATGTTGATGTAGACTGCATTCCACAACTCACACAAAACAATATACTTAGATTGTAAATTGAAATGAGTCGCGTTCTTTTACGCTCTTCCGATCTGTCAAGAACCCTACAACTAAGATGAAGCGAAACAAATAGAGAATAGTAAACCCTAATAAACCATAATGATTGATCAATAATAATGATAAACCATAGTCCCTTAATAGGTCAAACTCACAAGAGAAGTAAAATAAATAAAATTAATAGGAAAATTAGAGAATAATTCCTATTTTTTGACATGGACCTCAATTATTATACCTCTTATTTGAAATTGAAACTAATTAGAAAACTTCCCTTTTTATTGTTAAAAAAATACCTTCAAAATATTCTTTTTTTCTTTTTATTTATTTTTTAATTTATAATATCAAGAAAATTATAATATCAAGAAAACAAATTGAAATATATAAATAACTCACTATTTTTGTTCAACACCTTCACCACCAAGTGGCCACTAACCATCACAGCCAATTAGCCGCCGCCACCACTAGTAACCTTCAACCTTCACCATCGATTGTCGCCACCAACACCAATCTCTACCACCATTAATTGCCACTGCCACCGGTTCGCTGCTACCACCAATTCACCACCAAATCGCCACTACCACAAGCTTTCACCACTACCGATTCACCATAACCCACCAAATTGCCAAATGACCCTTAAATTCCTGTCAAGTAGTATCAATTTTTTGGTTATGTTTTCTTCACAATTCAATAATTGAATTCAAAGCCAATAGGGTTTATTATTCAAAAAATGATCTTCCCCAGCATTTAGTGGGAGCTATACTACCAAATGCCTATGTATTGATATGGAACTCACATTCGATTTCCCCATCACTCTAGAACAAGATGAGAAATGAACAAGATGAGAAATGCTGTTTATATATACTTTATGTACAAATTTGTACACATCGCCCTATATATAAGGGTTAATTTCACAAATAGTCCCCAACCTTTACTAGTCCCACACTTTTTTTTTCAATGTCTTATGTCTCCAACCCTTTATAAATTAACTCATAAAATCCTTCATGAAATTTTTGCCCTTACTATTTAAATAAAAAATCTAAAAAACAATAAAATTAATAAAAATAAAAAGGAAATTTAAAATTTCCCCACATAACTAGTTAACTACCTACCCATTATACCTATATCACTAACTTGACCGAAAATGACAAATATATATTCTATTTTTCTTTTCGAGCTAACTCTTATTTTTTATGTCATTTCAGAATAAGTAGTAAAATTGTGGATTTCCTTTTATTCTTAATGGAAATGACTAATGAAATTTGTCATTTATATTGAGTTGGAATCTGAGCAGGTAAATAGGTTGGAGGAAAAAAATTAGGTCAATTATATTCACACTATACATTTTTATGTTTACACCACAATTTTATTGAATTGGTAGTCCGTAATATATAGTAATTGTTATAATTATTTTCTAAATATTTTTATATCATATTTAAATTTTCATTTATGTCGATATAGATAATTCCCTTCAAAAATTATACTAGCATGATTTTAAATAAAGACATAATTTGTTCCGTTTCGTATTCTTTATTTATTTTTATCTTTTTCCTTATATAAAATGCAATGAACAAATAAATTTTGTACACCATCTTAACATATTGTTCGAAACAAAACTATTGTCAAAGATATAAAATGTGTTAAACGGTATAATTTGAACATATTACAGACTTATAGTACAATTAGTATGTAGTGGGTTTAGTAAAAGTCGTGGTACCCAAGAAATTATTATCTTTTTTATTTTTGATTATTTTTTATTTACCCACATTTTCGGTTTTTTTTTTCTTTCGTTGATATCAGAAATGATGGGGAAAAATAAGAGTTTCTTGAGGTAAAAAATGAAGCATGCATTTGTCATTTTCGATTAGGTTAGAGATAGGGGTAGAATAGATACCTAACTAGATATGTGTGGAAAATTTTACTTTTCTTATTTTAGAATTTTTTATTGTTTTTGTTTAAAAAGTAAGGGTAAAAATATCATAAAGGATTTTATGGGTGCATTTATGAAAGGTCCAGGACCTATGATATTGAAAAAAAAAAAAGATTAGAAACCCAACTGATAGAAAGTGTAAAGGTCAGAGACCATTTGTAAAATTAACCCCATATTTAAATGTCATATTTCGGTTGGGACCATTTGTAAAATTAACCACATATTTAAATGTCATATTTCTTGAAAGGGGTTAATTTCACATATCGTCACTAACCTTTGAGATTAGTATCAGTTGAGTCTCTAACTTTTTTTTTTCAATCTGCTGAGTCTCCAATTTTTCATTAAGTCGCATATATCGTCCCTTTTAACGATTTCCGTCAACTTCACCGTCACCTCATCAAATAAATTATAATTATATTCATTGTCATTTTAAATTAAGAAATAAAAATTCTTAAAAATATAAAAAATATAAATATTTTAATTTAAAAAAATAAGAAAAAAGAGGGAGGGGACTCTTGCGGCAAACCTTTTAGTAGTGGTTACGCTGCTGAAAATGGCAGTACATGGAGGAGACTTCCCCCCCAATACAGCTGGAAATGGTAGCATTTTGGGGGGAGACGCCTCCTTTTTAGCTGCTGGAAATGGCAGCGAAAGTGCTGCCATTTCTAGCATTTCGTTACCATTTCCAGTAGTAAAGGGGGAGACTCCTCGAAAGGTTACTAGAAATGGCCCTTTCGATAGACAAAACTGCCCCTTTTTTCTTTTTTTTTTTTTAAAAATTAAGATTTTATATTTTTTTATATTTTTAAAATTATATTTCTTAATTTAAAATGATAAAGGACATAATAGTAATTTACTTTAGGAATTAACAATTAAATTAACGGAAACTGTTAAAAGGGTCTTTATGTGTGATTTAATAAAAAGTTGGCGACCCAACGAATATTAAAAAAAGTTAAGGACCAAGTTGATACTAACCCAAAAAATTGGTGACGATATGTGAAATTAACCCTCCTTGAAAATGCAATGTTTGATGGTGTTTATAAACTTATGAGCCTATATACAAACTTTGTATAACTTATTATGTGTATAAATAATACTTTTCAACAGAAGAAACTCAAGTTAACCTATGTCGCTCATAACTCTTCTTTCACCATTCTTGTTATTATCATGGCATCCTATCTCATTCTTCACCGCAATCAGTCTTTCTTGCCAATATTATATTGCTCATCTGCAAACGCCACATTTGGATTTGGCCACTAATTCAAGGTGAACTATAATTGCATTCCAAACAGCCTTAAATCCTTCCCCAAACACGCTCTAACACACTGCACTTCTAACCACGTGGCTTTATCTCATTCGTTTGTTGACAAATCAAACCGTGAAATTCCCGTCATGCCCCCATCCCCTCTATCCATCTCCAACCCCTCCCTCCTCTCCCCCGACTAGAACACATACATGAAAGTCGAAACATTTTGAGAGAAAAAAAACCGAAACCAAAAAATATACAAGTAAACAAATAAAAACCCCTAGAGAGAGAAAATTCACACACACTCTCTCTCTCTCTCTCTCTCGATCCAGTTTCAGTTCTTCTCCAAACCTAGATCTATACATACAATTCCTCCCTTTCTGTAATTCTGAATCTCCCTGTCTCTCTCTCTCTCTCTCTCTATATATATATATACACACTTGTATACATACAGGACTGAATTCGTAGAGGGTGATGGCGTCATGTATAAAGGGGGTGAACCGATCGGCCTCGGCTGCTTTCGCGCCGGATGGACCGTATTTGGCAGCCGGGACAATGGCCGGTGCGGTCGATCTGCAGTTCAGTTCCTCCGCGAACCTCGACATCTTTGAGCTGGACTTCGTGTCGGATGATCATCAGCTGATCTTGGCTGGTAGCGTCCCCAGCTCCGAGCGATTCAATCGGATTTCGTGGGGAAAGGGTCCTGCCAACTCTGAGGAGTATCCGCTTGGCCTCATTGCTGGTGGTCTGGTAGATGGCAACATTAGCCTTTGGAATCCCAAGTCTTTGATCTGGTGAATTTTGTCCTCGGATTCTCAGCTTTTTGTATAATTGAATTTCATTTCTTATTGATATTCTCTTGGCATTTGATGAGTGTTGGAGGTAGTGAATCTGAATGTTGAATGTTAATTGGATCAATACTCTGATGATGTATCCTTATAGATTGTTTCATTAATTGTATATTGATATTTGATAGATACTTCTTATATTTATTCGTTTTACTCCTGAATTCAGGAAAAACATATTGAACTTTATATTTGTTAATCCAATGATACACAGCTGTACATGTCATATTTGTCAAAATTGATAATTGATAACTTTTATTTTAGTTTGGAAAATTTTTGACTTCTGTTGTTGGATGGATCACTGTATGTCTACTGAATTCAACCTGAAACTCAGCAGCATTTTCTTTTATATAGATGGGTCAATGCCATACACCACTTTGGAAAAGTTTTGTTTAAAGAATTTTCAATATGTTTGGCATTATGTAATTCCAATCTACCTTATTTTCTTCCCTATTATTTATCTTTCTGCTATCTTGGTCACAATAATTTGAATAAGTGAATTGGTTTCTGTTCAATTATTCTTTCTTTTGTTATTTATTTTTGCATTCCCTGGATATTGTAAGATTAGGTATTTTTAGCATAGTTTAATGTCATGCTGAAGCAATTTTTTCCTGAAATACGTTATTCCAACATTACGATTATCACATTCTTATGCATCATAATATACTCTCTCATATTTCTAGAATTCTCTTTCTTTCATTTGTGCACTATGTTGGTACGTTCTCTGTTCTACGTAACCCAGACTAGGAAAGGAAAAGTTTTCTTTGATGATGCCATGTACTGAATCTCTTTAAGGTATTCTGGTCAAGTCTCAAATCTGGATCTGTCTGCACAACAGCTCGAACCTTACTAGTCTACAGTTTCTTTCGTTTTGCTTTTTATCTCTATAAGTCATGTTGCTTTCACAATGTCTTGATTCCCTTTTTCTTTCTCTCATTGGCTTGCTTCTATCAGTTCTGACACTAAAAAGGGTTCTGAGACGAGTGAAAGTGCTTTTCTTGGCAATCTTTCAAAACATAAAGGGCCTGTAAGTGTTTTTGTTTGTATCTTTGAGTTTCATCCATTTCCACTCTTTTTTATTTGTTTCCTGTTTGAGGGGCGGCAAAGAGACTTATCATAACTCCCTTAACTCTTTAGGTTCGTGGATTGGAGTTTAATGTTCTGTCCCCAAACTTCCTTGCTTCTGGGGCTGATGAAGGTGAAATTTATATATGGGATGTTGTGAGACCATCAGAACCAAATAGTTTTCCTCCTCTAAAGGTATGAAACGAAGTGGCTACAGAAATATTAGAGAAGGTTAATGTCAATTATTCAAAGATTGTATGTGTATGGAAGAGTTCTGCAGGAAACCTTTTTCATCTGCTTGAGATTTTAAATTGACATAGATGCTAAATATATTTGAGAAGTTAACTAAAGATCCAACCATCGTTGCGCTCGCAGATTTCCTTGCCAATATATTCTCCGTATCCAATGATTTATGCGCTTTTTTAGATTCAAATTTCTGTACTTCATGTTTACATTTAAGTTTGGTGGTGGTGTGAAGTGAGGTTGAGGAAATGGTGTAAATATTTAGGAAGGTCTATGTTACTGTTATTATCCCTCCAGATATCTAGAGAAATTTCTTTATGGATAAGACAGTTTTATATTAGATTGTGGGTTTATAGACAAGTTTTAGTATTGCTAAGACTACTTGTCTACTTTGTTAGCTTTGAATTCTGTTATTAGATATATTTCCTCGTTGACTGGTCTGATAGTGAAGGGGTAATTATAAGATAGTCGAAAGCATCATACTTTTTTTCTGACATCTTTCCTGACAATAGAATATGCCAGAGTGTACATATAGGAAGACATTGTATTAGGCCTGAGTAAAATAAAATTACAGGAAAGTAATGCTATCATGGAGCTGTGACGTGCATATCTTAGTGGCACCTTGTAATTTCCTACCTCAATATTTTTCTCCTAAATGAAATACGATGAATGCAGTTTGTGGAACCTCTGCTAAAAAATAATTCATAGTTCAGATCTAGATATAGTTATCTGGTATGATGTAGTTACTATGAAATAAAGTTACTTATTGTGTACTCTTGCAATATCAGCAAATTCATATTCAAGTTCAATAATTGTCAAGGTTGAGGGTGTCAGCAATTTATTTGCAAGTCAATAGCTAGAATGAACCTGACACTGCTTCCGTGCACGAACTCGTAAATATGAGGGAAAATTTACAAGTTTTGAACTCTGTGCTATTCAGAAAACATATTGAAGAATCTTGTACTAGTGGGGATGGATTACCAGCTGCAGGATAGTTATCTATGTGGCATTTTATGTCCGAATCTCTTCTCTTGCAGATGGTCCAAAGCACGTGCTATTCCCTTTTCTTGCTAGTAAGAAGATAAATTACTGACAATGAATCATCTGACTGTAAATATCAATTAAGCTTTCATTTAGAACCATTATTGCAGTTTGTTGACATCCTGGAAATTGAAAGCTTGCTTACTGAAAATCTTGGATATTTGTTGCTTTTCAAGGTGGAATCTCAATGTAGTCTATAAGGAAGAATTGTTAGTGTGCCCAGAAACTTTTAGCATAACAATATGTCAATATTAAGCACCCTTGTTGGTGCTAAGCGATAGGTTTTATTCTGTTTGGATCATTAATCATTTTTTTCTTTTGTGAAAATATGAGATAAAATTAACAATGGAGTCACTTTGGTGTAGGTCTTTAAATGATACTACAGTGCAAATTTAAACCAGGACTCGTTCTTATTATAGGAAGATCAGTTATGTCTTAATTTCACTGATCTTATGTTTTATGATATTCGTCGTCAATTTCCTACTTAAATTAGAAGAGTTTGTTCTTTCCTCCTCTACCATTTCTCTTCTTATCTCTCCCTTTTTCACTTCAATTCTTGTTCTTCTTCTTGTTCAACAGTGTCTGTCTTCAAAATTACTAGTAATCGGCTTTTACAGTTTCTGAAGTCAATAAATTATTATTTTAGCTAGCATGATGTAGCTTGCTGATTAGCATCTATACTTGTATCGCAAGGGGATACTTATTTTATCTCCATATTCTAATAACCATTGGAAAGAGACACGAAGTATATTTTTAAATCGTTTTATCCATTTAAAACTTGTTGAATTGTAACCATTTTTTACCAGCTTATTATTATTTGATGACTGAATTACCTGTTCTTATACTTCTGATCACAAAATGAAGACTGCTTATTTTCTGACTATCTAGATACCAATGGGGGGGGGGGGGGGGGGGGGGGGGGGGGGGGGGGGGGGGGGGGGGGGGGGGGGGGGGGGGGGGGGGGGGGGGGGGGGGGGGGGGGGGGG
>CAVNYN010213520.1:12466-43077 GCA_963692815.1 Nyctanthes arbor-tristis
CAATGCCCCCCCCCCGCCCCCCCCCCCAAAAAAAAAAGGGATTGGAGGACCAAAGTATGAACAGTAGCCTACCAATTGCCTCTCTTACTTGGAGACAATGAAGTCCAAAACTTTTATGTTTCTTGTAATTGATGGAAATTTATGGAAGTTGGCCCCCAAACCAAATTCTCAGTCAATTTATAGCTTCCTCTGACAATTTAAAATTCTAATTGTTATGCTTTTGACACTATAGTTAGTCCTACTTGTTTCATTGCACGATAATCCTTACCTAATAAGCAACTCCCATCTTTACGTCAGTACCCAAAATGGAAAATGAAGGGATGAATAAGGGCACAACATTTGTATTTTGCTATTGACTAGGCAAGTATACATCCTATATGCCTTTACTTTAAGCAATGAAGTGCACGGTAATTTTTTGAGCCCAATGGGTTTCAATTTTTTATTAAGATCCCTGTATGCTCAGATCGAAAAATTTGTTTGTCATTGATCATGTCTTTAATGTCTACTTGAGGAACCCTACTTTCTTGGATTTTTTGCAGGGTACTGGATCAGCTACTCAAGGAGAAATTTCATTTTTGTCCTGGAATAGCAAGGTTCAGCATATACTGGCCTCCACATCGTTTAATGGAACAACAGGTTAGTAGACTTATGATTATATATCATCCACTTACCCATTTTCACTTTCGTACTAGAAGTAAATATCTTCTGTAATTTCAGTTGTATGGGATCTGAAGAAGCAAAAGCCTGTCATAAGGTAAATTGCTTTTTATTGAGACAATGAACTTATAGCACTTCTTTATCATGATGGACTATGGTCCATGTCTCTGAAATTGAATTTTGCCAATTTGTAGTTTCTCAGATTCAGTTAGGAGGAGGTGCTCTGTCTTGCAGTGGAATCCTGACCTTGCTACTCAGCTTATTGTTGCTTCAGATGAAGATGGTTCTCCTTCACTTCGGGTAATTAGTTATCTTGATCTTCCTTCAGCCTCTTGCTGTAGGTTTGAATATGCTGTTCTCCTTAACCTTGTAACTGGGTTAATGCTCACATGCAGCTGTGGGATATGCGGAATATCATGTCTCCAGTAAAAGAGTTTGTAGGTCACACCAAAGGTATGCTAATTATGATAATGTTCCTTGGGTTATTATATGTAGTGATAAACATTCCAGCTTTGAAGCTTGCTCAAATTGATAGTATCTTCTCTTATAAGTGAATTTATGTTGCCTATGTTCATAATCTGCAAGTGACATAAATCAATTGTTTGTAATGAGAACCGGAATCTCCCTCATGTGCACATGGACAAACTCGCTAATTCACATGGACAGCACACAACTCATAAATGCTAACTTCAAGGGAGGTAGCAATGACAGATCTCTCCTACGTAATATCCAGTTTTGCTTTTGCAAATAATGAAGTGAAAATAGCTTCTCTTTTTTATAGTCTGTTTCTTTTTTACCCTTTCCCCTCGTCCCAAAACTAAATAAAATAGACTACAATCCTTACTCATTGACCCGATTGCATTTGAAAGCTCTATTATGGATAAAGATTGGGTCCAGTTTGAGTTTCCTGTCATATTCCTTTTCCGCTAGCCTTTTGGAAGTTTTTTTAGTTGTATCTTGAAGAAAAATTGGAAAAAAGATAAACGTGTGCTCTTCCGATCTTAATGTGGAGTTTTTTGATTGACTAAAAATGAGAAGGCATCTAATTATGTTGTTATTACCACTAACTATCGGATTCCTATTGAATTTTCTCGAGTATCAAGGTTTTAATATTAATTTTGTGTTTCCATCTCACTTGTAACAGATGTCATTGTCCCCATTGACAGCTTCTCTTTAAGCATTGAGGTCTTAGTTTTATTTTTTTAATTTTATATTTCTATATAACTTGTATCAGGTGTAATTGCCATGTCCTGGTGCCCCATCGACAGTTCCTATTTGCTTACCTGTGCCAAGGATAACCGAACTATTTGCTGGGACACTGTTTCTGGAGAGGTGAGTGAGTCTGCTTGCTAACTTTTCGTTGAACTTTTATTCTTTAATATCTTGTTTTCTCCTCTCTTTTGTTTTCTATTTGTCAATTTCAATTTACTTTATGTACACGTGAAAAGAGATGGAATGGGATAGTGGGGGAATTTTTTCGAGTCAGCATTGTGCAACAGTAACAATTGGCTGATGACTTTGTGCAGATTGTGGCTGAATTGCCTGCCAGTACCAACTGGAATTTTGATGTACACTGGTATCCTAAGATTCCAGGGGTCATATCAGCATCTTCGTTTGATGGGAAAATTGGCATTTATAATATTGAGGTCAGTGTGCATGTACAGTGCCATTAAATCCCTTGTCTAATTACTTTTGGAATGCAAATGTTTGGCAATGGTCATGTGAGGTGAGAAAGATCTATCTGCTAGAGTTAACCAAATATCAATTTCTGAAGATGTATGCGCTAATGGCAAGATGGAAACCATGTTCAAATAACAAGTGAAATGATAGTTTAGCTACTTGGCCAATGATGCTGTTACCATTACATTCTATATGGATGGTTTTTAGTTAAGGCGGGATATGGTGATTTCATTCCTGCACTTGAAGGCCAAGGTTCATTTAATACAATTTTTCATTTTCTTATGTTCATCTACAGGGTTGTGATCGATATGGTGTTGGAGAGAGTGATTTTGGTGCAGGTACATTGCCTAACTTCTCTGGCATGATAGTTGTTGTGTTCTTACTATTTGGGAAAAAGTGGAACGAATTTTTATTCTAGGGCAGAGATTGATCGTGTGACAATAATGGGTTAGGTAGTTGGTTGAATCTATTTAAAATGTGTAGAAGTCCATATGTCCTAGCATTTTCTGCCCAAAAAGCAACATGTTGGAACTTGCTATTTTGGTGATGAACATAAGATGGTTATCTGTCAGTGTTTACATAAGATGGTTATCTGTCAGTGTTTTGCATACTGCTTGGTTAGCTTAAATCCCATTGGGTTTCTATTTTTGTTTTACAATAAAACAAAATGATTTGGGGAGTAGTTAGTAATTGTGGGTCCTATGAAATATCTGAATGATAATGGTTTTGACTGGTTGTATTTCAGAACAGATAGTCTGAGGGTTGGATTTCTTGGTATATGATTTTGACAATATTCATATTCATCTAGATGCACAGGTGTCTATTTTTTTGTTTAAAAGTAGAAAGAGATTTTTTGAGAATGAGTGGTTGAAATTTGTGTAGTAGAAACACGTCTTGTCGAATATGTGGATGTGATTGGTTTGACCAAATCCTAATTTTAAGTAGAATGGGTTTGTGAACATGGAAAATCTTCTACTTACCTGTTTTGTGAGAACAAAAACAAAAATTTAGAGAGAAATCAATAGCCTTGTTGCCACTGTATATAGACCGCTATTTCCTTTTGATGTTTCTCCTGCTCTTATTTGATTGCTATGGTATCATGTGGTGTTAGTTTCTCTTTACGCTTCTGTTAGTTTAGGTGGTAAGCATCTCTCATTCAAGTTTTATTCCCTGTAGCACCTCTGAGGGCACCAAAATGGTACAAGCGTAAAGCAGGAGTTTCATTTGGTTTTGGAGGCAAGCTTGTCTCATTTCACCCAGCTGAGCCACCATCTGGTTCTTCTGAGGTACGTCCAATGAGATTCAGTTTGGAGGCAAGCTTGTTTCCTTGCATCCCATTATATTTTTCTGACCTTTCCAAATTTTCCAGGTTCATGTGCACAGTGTAGTTACAGAACATGGTTTGGCAAGTCGATCTTCTGATTTTGAGTCCGCAATAAAGAGTGGAGAGAGATCATCACTGATGCGATTGTGTGAAAGGAAATATCAAGAGTCCGAGTATGTCTTCTATGCATTCTATATGTTACATTTGACGTGGATTGATATATGATGCTGCTTTTAAATTTATCTTTAATCGTTTTATGATCAGATCTGAGGCAGAGAGAGAAACATGGGGCTTCATGAAGGTTATGTTTACTGATGATGGAGACGCGAGGTCGAAGCTGCTTTCCCATCTTGGTTTTGATGTTCCATCCAAGCAAAATGACACTGTTTCGAATGACGTCTCTGAGAAAATAAATGATCTTACTGTTGATGAAAATTTAGCAAATAAAGAAGGATTTGCTGGGAACAATGAACCAACCATATTTGCTGACAATGGTGAAGATTTCTTTAACAACCTTCCCAGCCCTAAGGCGGATACACCTATCTCAACTTCTGCAAACGAATTTGTTCCCAGTGACTCTGTTCCTAGTGTAAAAGAATCTGAACAAGAATTGGATGGACAGGAAGAGAGTTCTGAGCCTTCATTTGATGATGCTGTCCAACGTGCTTTAGTTGTTGGGGACTATAAGGGGGCAGTTGCCCAATGCATCTCCGCAAATAGAATGGCAGATGCTTTAGTTATAGCTCATGTTGGTGGTGTTCCCCTGTGGGAGCGCACACGTGATCAATACCTCAAAACAAGTCGCTCTCCCTACTTGAAGGTGGTAAAAATAGCCTTACTATTGAATAGGGGGAAAAAATATAGGAATACGATGTCCCTGAGTTGATGTGTTATTTTAACATAATCACTAAAATTTCTGATTAGTTTTTATTTTTCAGGTTGTTTCTGCAATGGTCAACAATGACTTGTTGAGCTTAGTAAAGACCAGGCCTCTAAAATCATGGAAGGAAACACTTGCTCTCCTCTGCACTGTGAGTCTTTTTTATTCAAACCTTGGGAAAAAAACAGAAGTTGCTTTTGTGTTTAGCCATGCCCAATTTGGACTGGAGAAAATGAAGCTCGTATTCTTAGGATATTAAATAGATCGGAATCCTTTTGGCTGAAGTCTTTGGTTCTCTTCAATTATCTTTTGCTAGAAACAGTCTGCAAGGATTTTCTATTATTTCTTACCTTATATTTTCATCTTACGTGTTCAATATCTTGAATGAAATACGTTAATTCTTGGTCATCAGGATGAACCATTTGATCAATGTTACAATTCAATACTATTGTAGGCATCGATTATGCATGCTAAGTACATGCAGAAGTGTAATTTAGAACCCTTAATATCTGACTGCGTAATGTCAAGGATGCCTATGCTTTAGTGAAAGCGTAAACATTATGTAGACAATCTCCAAAGCTGACTAAAAATGTCAGTTGACTCTGTCCCGGATAAATTTCACTTTAGATATGGATGATTGTAGCACTAAGAAGAATGGCTTTTTTTACACCCATGGAGGTTTTCAATCATTCATCCATGGAGGTTTTCAATCATTGCTATTATACAGTTCGCCCAGCAAGAGGAATGGACTATTTTATGTGACACCCTTGCTTCTCGACTCATGGCTGCTGGTAATACGCTTGCTGCTACGCTTTGTTATATAGTTGCTGGAAACATTGACAAAACTGTTGAAATATGGTCAAAGAGTCTATCTGCTGAACATGACGGGAAATCATACGTTGACCTTCTTCAGGTAATTATTATGTTCCCTTTTAACATGAGATCCCAGTTTATGACAAAGGAAAATTGACTTATTTTTATATTTATTCTTGGAAGGATTTAATGGAAAAGACCATTGTATTTGCTTTGGCAACTGGGCAGAAGAGATTCAGTGCTTCTTTATATAAGCTAGTTGAGAAATATGCTGAAATATTAGCTAGTCAAGGGCTTTTAACTACAGCTATGGAGTACTTGAAGCTTTTGGGAACTGAAGACTTGTCTCCTGAACTCGTGATCTTGCGTGATCGTATCTGCTCTTTCCACTGAGTCAGGTTTGTCACCCTGTTCTCGAAGCTTATTTACTGAATCATGATTTGATGCATTATATGGTTTGATTTATCAACTTTTATCAACTGCCAGACTCTTCCTATCAACTAGTAACAATTAGGCAATTTTTAGGGCTATAAATACTACCAGCACAACGGTGCCACAATTTCATCTAGATTTGTGAATAAATCATTAGCGTTATTTAACATTTTTTATTTGTCTTGAGAATGAGGTTGGGCAGTTATGCAGGTTGGTGGTAGTTACGCTTAGTTCGCTCTGATGGAAAATAAAATATTTTTTGCTCAATAGCAGTGTAGGTTTTATGTTGCTTTCAACAGTTGGATCCAGAGGACGAATCAATGTTAGTCTTTTAATTCAATTTCAAAATAAAAATAAAATTATTGGAGATGACTGGAGAAGAATTCTGTAAGATACTTGTGGTCCAACGAAATATGTGGATTAAATGGTTTGACCAATTGTTATTTTGAAATAGAAATTAAATGGTCCAACGAAATATGTGGATTAAATGGTTTGACCAATTGTTATTTTGAAATAGAAATTAAATACTCCCTCCGTCCCAAAAATATAGTCCACTATTCCTTTTTAGGATGTCTCAAATATATAATCCTGTTTCTTTATTAAGAAGTCTAATTTGCATTATTTTACTAATTTACCCTCAGTTAATACTTAGTGGCTGTTTGATTCTCAATATTGACATTGATTTATAATGAGAAATTATAATGAGGTGAAATGACTGGTTGAATTTAATAGAAGTTTGAAATTTGTGGTTATAAATGAGTAGTTGTCAAATCCGTAGTCAAATTAGTGGGAGGTGAAATTATAAAGAGAATTGATAAAGAGAATCAAACAAGCTCTTACTTAAAACTATCAATTTTAAATTCTACTCATTAAATAAGGGTAAATTAGGAATACATATTGAAAAATGTATGTTTCAATTTTTAATCCACGTGAAGAAGCAAAGTGGACTATATATTTGGGACGGAGGGAATAATAATTTAAGCTTAAATTATTTTTTGTAGAGAAAGAGGTCGAGAAGTCTGTTGCTTATGAAAAGTCTGAGTCACAAGCAGGACTTGCATATAATACTGTTGATCAATTGAGTTATGGCATTGTTGATACCTCCCAACGATACTATCAGGTAAAGTATTTCTTGTTCTACAACATGGTTGTGCAACTTTTGAAGCATCTGATATTCATTTCTGTTCTTATCCTTGCTCAGGAAACAGCACCATCTCCAATGCAACCTAGTGTTCCAAACAGTCCCTATGGTGAAAATTATCAGCAGTCATTTGGTCCTTCAGTAGGAATGGGATACAGTACTTCTACATACCAACCTCCGCAGAATATACAACAGCCAAACATATTCGTTCCATCCCCGTCACCTCAAGTTCCCCAAGTAATTTCCCATGCTGGTTATTACTTTTGGAATCGAGCTATAAATGTTTAGTCAGACTAGTAATACTATACTAAAATCTGATAATAATTAAACTAAGATTTCAGTTTCTCAAAACTTCTGCAGGGAAACTTTCCTCCACAACCTGCTGCTACTCAGCCTGCTATGAAACCCTTTGTTCCGACAAATCCCCCGTTATTAAGAAATGTGGAGCAATATCAGCAGCCAACAACACTGGGTTCACAATTATACCCTGTATGTTATCCTTTTCTGTTAATTGTCATCTTATTTGTGGTATTTCAGGCTATAATTTATTTCTCTTTCATCCAGGGGGGTGTTAATCCTAGTTATCAAGCTGGACCACCTGGCGTTGCTGCATATGGTGCAAACACATCTCATACCGGTCGAACTTCAGGACCAAAGATGCCCCAGGTTGTGGCTCCTCCTGCATCAAGGGGATTCACGCCAGTTACTAGCTCAGGAATACAAAGACCTGGAATGAATCCAGTACAACCACCTAGTCCTACTCAGTCTGTCCCAGTACAACAACCTGTAGCTCCTGCTGCCCCACCACCCACAGTGCAGACTGTTGATACTTCAAATGTACCTGGTAAGCTTCTGCTTTTGTTTCATCCGTTCATATTTGGTAAATAACTCTTGAAGGAGCAGATAGCACTGTAATTTGCATTGTTGGTTTAGTGATTTTTTATCTGACAATGTACATATGCAAAAGCTAGTCTAACAGGATGGATAAAATAATGTTACCTTTGTACTCTCTGCTAAAAGAATATTACGTTGATACCATCTACATTCTCAGATTTGTCCCCCCGGGCCCCCCGGGGGGTTTATTTTCTTAAAAGATTAAAGACAAGAAAAACAGAAAAATTTTGGCCTATCCTTTTAGCTGCCTAACAGGATGGCATTTTTCTTAATGTTTGTGTGCTACAGCTCAGCAGAAGCCTGTTATCGTAACTTTAACTAGACTTTTCAATGAGACATCCGAAGCGTTGGGAGGATCAAGAGCTAATCCAGCCAAGAAGCGGGAAATTGAGGACAACTCGAAGAAGTTAGGTGCCTTGTTTGCAAAACTCAACAGTGGAGATATATCTAAAAACGCTGCTGAAAAACTGGTACAACTCTGTCAGGCATTGGACAATGGCGATTTTAGTACAGCCCTTCAGATCCAGGTAACTGGAATCTTTGGAGAATTTTTTTATCTTGTTTTGCTTCATCTGCTCAATCGATGTCAATGTGTTGCATGTTAATTTTGGTACAGGTACTTCTCACTACAAGTGATTGGGATGAATGCAACTTCTGGCTTGCAACTCTCAAACGAATGATTAAGACAAGGCAGAATTTGAGATAAATCAGCAGAGCCTGACTCAGCAGTCATTCAAATTCTGATTTTTGCAGTCCCTTTTAGTTGTGGAATTATGTCAAATTGACCCTTTGTACACAAGAAGCGACATCTTTAGATACCATGCTGGGTTTTTGTTTCATCTTTTTCTTTTTATTTTTCCCCCATGATCTCTTGTCTTTTAATTCTTGGGATTTTTGAGAGCAGTTGGAGACAGGATCCAAGGACATTAATAGTCGATGCTGATTGTTTTTCTTATAATATATATGTAGGCTTTTTAAGTATAGAGATGTGTTTTCAGACAAGGCTCAGTTGTAGCTGCTTCCAAATTGAATTAGTTACCTGTTCTGGATTGTATGGCTTTGCCAACACATAGCTTATCCGCTTGTGAGGAAGCCATTAGCTTGTAATCTGGTCAATGATTATTAATAATTTTTTCTTTTGGTTCTTGGTTCAACAGTATGATAAACTTCTGTGCATTGATTTTGGGATTTTTCAAATTAACATTCAACGTATGGGTGGTGTGCATATGTGATGATGAAGTCGCATTGATAGGCGTGAAACATGCGAAGGTAGTCATGAAAGAGGTGGTTTAGTGAATTGCCTCTAATCCATGATTGGGATAGTTTTGGTTGTCCATTTTAAGTAATGGATGGAGTCTTTGGGGAGACAACTTGAATTGTGTCTCAGGGGAAGCGTGAACCATGGCGGAGTGTAGACTTGACACTTTATTCTGTGTTTTCAACCGTTCTGATCAGCTGTCCATAGTAGGTATGTATAGTAAAGCTAACAGATGAATTTGACACTTGCACGATGCAAAATTGTGGATGTAGGTCATTACTGTGGGTGTGTTGTCAAATCCCGTCTTTTTAAACCAACTGCAAGAATTTGGAATAAAGAAATTAAGAGTTGAGATGCAAAAGTTGTGGAGTCACAACATATTTGCATTGATTTATTATCATCACTTATTTTACAACTTCAATCTTCTATGAAACTGCTACAGCCTATTAAGACCTTTGGTCATCATACTCCTTATGCAAGGCAGCCAGTCCAATATTATTTTTCAAATAATGTTTGTTTCAATAAAACGTAACACGTTGTTGTATCAAATTTACTTGAACAAAAATTATTATCGAATACTATACCTTAATTTTCTTAAATAATTCTACTATAACCAGATTATTATTTTGTTATTATTATAAAGAGTAAAGAGCAAACCAAGTGAGAAAGAAATAGAATTCAAAGAACATAGTCTTGCATTAAAGTTGAACGTCAAAACCGTGCACATACATACAAATTGTCGCAACTAGAGTACATTGTTGTGATATATAACAAAAAGTAATTAACTTCAAAATGAGGCTGGTGGCATACTGACGAACTAGAGTTAATTGTATTCCAATCGACGTTGCTGGTCGACGAAGATGGGGTTAATTTGGGTCCTAAGCAGCAAAGAGCAAGGAATCTCGTCCAGGCAGCATAAAATCCTCCGCGACTCCCATGTAGCCATTGTTGTCTTCCCATTCAAACTCCAAATTATACATTTGAAGCTGCTCACCGCCGTTGGCCGACTTCCCGGGGACTAGTTCTTGATCGTGAGGTGTGATCATAGTCATCTTTGGAGATTCACCTGGCTCCTTTGAAGCTTCTGCGCATTGAACCTCATCGTCATCGTGTGACATGTCCATGTTGTTATCAATTTGAAGTATCGACTCCAACCACAGTATTTCTTCTTCAGTGAATTCTGGCATGTTGGAACTCTGGTCGGACACATGAATTGGTTGCTCACTGATCAATGCAATCTCGTTTTTAGCACCATTGTAAGAGGATTCTTCACTGAATGTTGGCAAGTAATTGCTACTCTGGTCAGGCAAATGAATTATTGGCTGCTCACTGGTCAGTGCAGTCTCATTTTCGTTATCATTACAGGACTGATCTTCAATGAATGTTGGCAAGTAATTGCTACTATGGTCGGACACATGAACTGGCTGCTCACTGATGAATCCATTATAGAAGAAGGATTCTTGATTTAATGTTGGCAAGTAATTGCTATTCTGGTCGGGCACATGACTTGGCTGCCCACTGATGAATCCAATCTCGTTTTGAGTACCATTATAGGAGGATTCTTCGCTGAATATTGGCAAGTAACTGCAAGTCCAGTTGGACACATGAATTGTCTGCTCACTGATGAATGCAATCTCGTTTCCGGTATCATTATAGGAGGACTCTTCACTGAATGTTGGCAAGTAATGGCTACTTTGGTCAGACACACAAACCGGTAGCTGAATTGCTTCCATCTCATTTCTGATACTTGAAGGCTCCAAGGTAGAGACGACGTCCCTGCCCTTTCTCTGGTCATCTTTCCTCTGTTTCTTGTTCCCACCATGGTCGTGTATTCTGCATATCACAATGCCATTTGCCTGTAGCACACACAAAACAGTACACAATTTTAATTACTTCAAAGATTTTCAGAGAATTAACACTTGAATTTATTTAACAAATTATTAGATGAACACAAAAATTTATTACATAAACTGACCTTGTTGTCTTCTGATGAGGGAGGAAGCAAACTGTCATCTATCACAAACTCGTGCATTATCCAATTTGTTTTTCGTCCAGCCCCTTTCTCTTGTTTCGTTTTGTGGAAGTAGACAAGCGTGTTCTTTCTTCCAAGAATTGATTCGTCAATCTCGTCCAAGATTTCGTTCATACTAGTCATTCTCCAGTACCCCCTCCCATCCTTGGTGCACCGATCTGCCCTTGATCCTTTGTCAAACTTTCTCACCCTCGACGTAAAGAAATACGAATACTTTGATCCCTCCTCCAGGCCTTTAGAAGCAGAAAGAAAATATATATTAGAAACCTTCGAGAAAAATGAACAAACTGCGAACAAAACTTTTTAAACCTAATTAAGCATATCGAAATATAATCATCTCAACTTAATCAAGAAACATGGTTATATATAAAGCCTTTATATTAATCAAGAAGCAGATCATTAATTAACGTTATATATCCAGCCGAAACACAGCATTGAACAACGTTACGGAAGTAATCTTGATTAAATCAAGATCGCACGTAAAGTTAGGACAGATGATTGTTAATAATCAATATTAGGGTTTTGTTTTCCACAGCCTTGAAGTTCAAGAAACATGCAAATATATGGTACGCAAAATCCATGCAAGAAAACCTTGATAGTACTAGTTTACAAGATAAAGTTAAATAACATCAAATACACCCAATGATTATATATAACATCAGTATCGATCGTCTATAATATGTGATCAGAGGTTAAACAATACCTAAAGCAAGATCAGAAGGTTGACAACAATATACATCCATGTCGTGGATCACGCCAGGATAGACGTTTGAGCCATTAACTTTGGGAAGCAGATAAAACTTGATTAACTCATGATCGTGAGGTTCGAATCTATAACCCGGAGGAAGAACTCTTTTCCCACAAACTTTACTCGTCATTCTCTCTGCTCTATGATGATTGTAGAATATGAGAATGGAAATATTGCAATGTGAGAGTATTGATGATCGGGGAATATATATATATATATATATATACACACACTAAAAGGGTTCAAAACAAATTTCCCGCCAATTTCTATTTCTAAACCTAGGGGGATTATTTGACGCGTACGATTTCTTTTATCTGCGCGATCCATTTTTTGCTGGAATTTTTATTGTAAAGTTAATAAATTCTAATATCAATTTTTTTTTTCTTTTGACAGGAACATTTTTCAAAACAATTTTTCCACCCATTTAGTGTTTCTAAATATGTGGGAATATAATTATCTCTAAGGCCAATGATGTCTAACTTAATTGGTTTGAGGGCTAGGTTGAGGTATTGGGACCTAGAGGTCTTATTAGGTTCGATTCCCCAGTATGGGGACTTTCTATATTTTATTATAGTGTGTGTTTCCACTATATGTGAGTTTGTATTGTTAATTTTCTTAGCACTTTGTTTCAGTAGAATAAATATCTATGTGTATTTATGCTGCTATAATATAGAGTTGTAATTTTATTTTAAAAAAAAAATCTCTAAGCCGTCTATTTTTTTCAGTTGGAATTTTTATGGCAAAATTAATTAATTAATCAATTAATCCTCATTCTCATTACCAGTATATATCTACATATACGCACACACATATCTAAAATTAAGTTTTCAAAACAATTTTACGGCTCATGATTTGGTGTTTCTAAAATAAGATTAAAATTAGATATTTAAAATAAAATTAATTAATAAAATAAGATTAAAATTTTTTTTTTGGGTGTTTTTTGTCGGGGCACTAAAATGGGGATATAGGGGAGGGGTAGGCGCTCGAGACCTCTCACTTAGAACGTGATAACCTAGCAACTACAACACTTGTTCAAAGCAAAACCCTTATTCCATTTTGAATGTAACAATGCACAAGAAATAGTTATAAAGGTGCATGGCAAAATAGTTAGAAGTCCAACCCACTTTATGGGTAATAATATGACATTTCCAACAAGAATTTATACAGATTGAGTAGCTAGAGGCTGTTCGAGTTGCCCGCAAATTTGCGCTCAACCACAACATTATTTGGTCACTAATACATATCTTCGCTTTACTTATTTCCTAGAGGTTTAAAATTGACGTCATACGTAGCAGACGATGATGATCACGCTATTTCCAACTAATAGTTGCTTCTTTCTTGTTAATTGAATAATACTTCATTTAAGGTCAAATGTGTAATTATATATTTAAAGTGTGCCACGTGTCAACACCACTCAGATGTAATGGCCATTCTTGGCCATTATTTATTTATCCTTAAAGATCATGTTAGGCTCCCGGTGTGCTAGCTAGGGGCGGGAGCAGATGGCTGCCTAATTGCTCTCTCCTTTTTCTCTTTACATCCCAGGCCAGCCTCTCTTTCTCTCTCCAATTTTCTTCATCTTAAACACACGCCTCTCTCTTCTAAATTCCATAATCGATCCTTCTATACAACCTGAGTGATCCAAATTAATAGCCAACTTTTGGTGGGGTAAGTATGGCAAAGGATCATATTATCAAGAGGCATTCATTGGTTACATTGGGATTGATTATGTATGGCAAAGAAGCGGGGTGGCCTTGGATTCAAGAAATTACATGATCATATAGAACAAAAAGTAATTAACTTCACAATGAGGCATACTGAACCAGACTTGTTGTATATTCTAATCAATATTGTTGCTCCGGTTGGGTTTGGGTTCGGGTCCTAAGCAGCAAAGAGCGAGTAGTCTCGTCATTGTTGCTTTCGCATTCAGAGTACTGATCCAAATTATATATTTGATTTTGAAGCTGCTCATTTGTTCCATTTTCTTGATGGTTTGGTGTGATCATAACAGTCGTCATTGAAAATTTCTCCACCACTCCCGTGTTGTTATCACTTTGAATTATCGAATCCAACCACAGCATCTCTTCTTCACTGAATTCCGGCATGTTGCTACTCTGGTCGGGCACATGAACGGGCTGCTCACTGATGAATCCGTTGTAGAATTCTTCACTGAATGTTGTCAAGTAATTGCTACTCTGGTCGGACACATGAATTATTGGCTGCTCACTACTGATGTATCCATTATAGGATTCTTCACTGAATGTTGGCAAGTAATTGCTACTCTGGTCTGGCACATGATGAATTGGCTGCTCACTGATGAATGCAATCTCGTTTCCGGTACCATTATAGGAGGATTCTTCACTGATTGGTAGCAAGTAATGGGTACTCTGGTCGGACACACAAACCGGTAGCTGAACTGGTTCCATCTCATTTCCAATACTTGAAGGTTCCAAGGTTGTATTACCGTCATTATAGGAGCAGGACATTTCTTGATCACCGGAAGTAGAGATGACATCCCTGCCCTTTTTCCGATCATTCCTCCTCTGTTTCTTGTTCCCATCATGGTCGTGTATTCTGCATATCACAACGCCATTTCCCTGTACTCCACACACCAAACAGTACACAATTTAGTTATAAGGATTACCAATTACTTCAAATGATGATTTTCACAGAAATACTCCAATTTATTTTGCAAATTATTATTAGAGGACACAAATTATATATACCTTGTTGTCTGATGAGGGAGGAAGCAAACTGTCAGCTATCACAAACTCGTGCATTATCCAATTTGTTTTGCGGCCGGCCCCTTTCTCTTGTCCCGTTTTGTGGAAGTAGACAAGCGTGTTCTTTCTTCCAAGAATCGATCCGTCAATCTCGTCCAAGATTTCATTGATACTGGTCATTCTCCAGTAACCCTTCCCATCCTTGGTGCACCGATCTGCCCTTGATCCTTTGTCAAACTTTCTCACCCGCCGCGTAAAGAAATACGAATATTTTGATCCCTCCTCCAAGCCTAAATGCAGTAAGAAAATATATATTAGAAAACCCTCGACAAAAAATGAACAATCTATGGAAACAAACTTAAAACTAATTAATTAGGCACATAATATTAAACCATCTCAACTTAATCAAGAAACACGGTTATTTAATATTAATGAAGAAGCGGATTAATAATCAATTAACGTTTTTCTTCAAATAATGATGATGATGATGATGATGATGATGATGATGATGATGATGATGATGATGATGATGATGATGATGATGATCAATTAACGGTAGATCAAGCCAGAAACACAACACAATGAAATTGTATTATTAACATAAATACATGCTAATTAACAACGTTACAAAATTAAGTAATCTTGATTAAATCAAAAAGCACGTAAAGTTAGGGCAGAT
Source organism: Nyctanthes arbor-tristis (assembly GCA_963692815.1). Taxonomy (NCBI): domain Eukaryota; kingdom Viridiplantae; phylum Streptophyta; class Magnoliopsida; order Lamiales; family Oleaceae; genus Nyctanthes; species Nyctanthes arbor-tristis. The sequence continues at coordinate 27,728 of CAVNYN010213520.1, forward strand.
GTTGTTCATGAAAAATATTAGGGTTTTGTTTTCCACAACCTTGAAGTTCAAGAAACATGCAAATATATACTACGTAAAATCCAAGCAAGAAAACCTTGATAGTACATAGCATACAAGAAAGTACTTAAACAGCATCAAATACCCAGCGATCATAACATCAGTATTGTCTATATTTGATCAGAGGTTAATTAAACCCTACCGGAAGGAAGTTCAGAAGGTTGACAACAATACACATCCATGTCGTGGATAACGCCGGGATATACATACGAGCCATTAACTTTGGGAAGGAGATAAAACTTGATTAACTCGTGATCTTGAGGTTCGAATCTATAACCCGGAGGAAGAACTCTTTTCCCACAAACTTTACTCATCGTTCTCTCTGCTCTATGATGATTGTAAAATATGTGAATTCTTTGGGAAATATTGCAATATGAGAGTAGTGATGATCGTATGGGAATGAATATATAATTTGGGAGGGAAAGCGTGTACATACATATATATATATATATATATTAGTACTTCGAAGGTAGGATTTAGTAACTTTCTAAGTAGGGCTGTAAGTGGTCCGTTCTGCTGGCCCGAAGGCCAAGTTATCGCTTAAGGCCCATAATTGGAAATGCCAAAAATTAGATTTTTTTTTTCTCCCAAAACATAAATAATAATAGAATAAAAGCAATGCATATGCTTTTCACCCAAAAAAAAAAAAAAAATGTATATGCTCAGGGTTTGTAAATTGATAGTAGTCTAATGGTAAAATTATAAATTTTAATTTATACTTTTCCTAAAGGTCAAATGTTCAAATCATCTTACCAATACATAAAAGAATGTATTTTTTTTAAAGGGTTAATTTCACATATAGTGTCTGATCTTTACACTTTTTATCAGTTGAGTCCCCACCTTTTTTCAATAACATAGGTCTTGAAATTTTCATAAACTCACTCATAAAGCCTCTTATGTCATTACAAGAAATTAATGTTTGGGGACTTATGGTATTTGGAAAAAAAAAAGGTTGGGGACCCTATGTAAAAAAAACAAGTTAGGGACCCAATTGATAAAAAGTCCAAAGGTTGGGAACCATATGTGAAGTTAATGGCATTCAATCAAACATTGTCCAATCAAGTGAAACCTTTAACACTGGGATTATGTACTGCCTCAGATCAGTGTACAATATAACATTCCAAGAAATCTATCTATAGACATGGATACAGAGCAGACAGAATTTACATAACAATCTTTAGAAAGAGGGCAGAAGAGCTGTTTCATTGAGAATCAATCAGTTCCCCTTCTTTCTAGTCTCGAACCAGATTTCGACTGAGACTTCAGCAGATTCCAGATAGAGAACTTGGGCATGTGGAATTCTACCCGAGCAGATTTTTTAGACCCTTCTCTGATAAATTCCAAGTTCCAGATAAAATCATCATCAGCACTCTCTGGGGTATCGAGCAAAGGCAATGAAACATTACCCTGGGACTCCAGGTTTTGTATCCATCCATGGAGTAAAAAATTCAAGATCGGATCATATAAACAAGGATCAGATGTCTAGTACTGTGATCATAGAACTGGAATAGAAAAGTCCCCTGGATTTCACTCAAAATCAATTTTAAGCACGAAAGCCTGGATCTCTTTATATTCAAGTAGCTGCTACCAACTTGTGGCATATAGCAAGCAAAGCACATGCATTGATATGATCCATCTCCTATGCAGGGACGAAAAATGCATAGTTAATACACGCGATCTCCCCCCTTTTTTTGACATAGCGATCTTCCATTTTCAATGTAAGATGTACACATGAAATAGTTACATATATGTGCAAACAATACATAATGGAAGGCAAAATAGTTAGAAGTCCAACACCAGTTTATGAATTGTAATATGGTATTTCCAACAAGAAGTTATGCATGGTTGACAGGAGGAGGAGGCTGCTCAAGTTGCCAGCAATTTGCACTCAGTCAGAGATGCAGAGGCTACCTTTCAATCTGCGCTTGTGACCAAGCTTTTCTTATTTCCCAGAGGTTTAAAATACACATATGAAAACTCATCAATCATATTTAAGTATGGAAGGGGATAGATAACCATATACTTTGTGCAGGGTCCTAGGCCGTTTTTGTATTTAAATCATTTTAATCCAATTTGTCATCAATCTATTCTTATTTTCCTTTCTTTAAAATTACTTTTTTACTTTATTTATTTATTTATTTATTTACTTTAATTTCATTTTACAAATACCAAACTCTTAATCATTAGGTCAAAGCTAGAGTTGTTGAGTCAAACTAAGTGCTGAATCCTCAAGGCAATGACATTCTAGACACATTATATTATCAGTGAAATTCATAAACTTGGGGAATCTAAGTCAAATAGTATGCTACTGGTATCCTTCATTAATGAATTCTCTTCATCACTAAATATATTAGGAGATCTAATGCAATGACCACACACAACGTTAATTTAGGGATGTCTCTTCCTTTCCTAACCAGATCTACTAAAAACGCATTTATGTTATTATTATTATCCTTTTTAGATTAAAAAAATTGATGTCTTATAGAAGTCTTTTCGAGTACAAGTGAGCTCAGAACATGGAAGTAAGAGAGTTTTCTGTTATCATTTCCTTATTTAATATATACTTGTACATTTTTTTATTTATATACTTTTTAGCAATAATTAGCTCATGCAAAGGCAGAGTATATACATGTCAAATAAGCTTTCGAGATCTTCAACTGGGAAGATATGACTTGAATGGAAGGCTCATGCGTAAGCAGTAAACACAAATACATTAGTAAATGTAAGTGAATAACTACGAGTTGGGAAAGGCATTATGAAGATCAATTCTGTACCCAAGATTTCATTATTTCTAATGTAAGACAGACCAACTCTGCAGTCATATTAAAATTATAGTTCGTCGGTGTCAAGATGCATACCTCTGGAATTTCATCATGAGGACAGTGACCCGCTGGGTTAATCTTATAATACAATGCTTCCGGTACTTGCCGTTTCACCCATAAACCCCAGATTGGCTTCACCCAAGGATCTTCATTCAACACCTATAACAGAAAGAGAGCTGAAAATCCTCATTTGAGAAAGAATACATGGATTTTAAATAATAAGCCCCTGTTTCGGATAGATTATAATTACAATTTGGATTTTGGTCTAGGACCAAGGAAATCTCCATGGGTCATTTTTATCATATCATAGTTATTCTGGACAGGCCTTAAAGTATGTGTTATTCACAAATGTACTGGCCTTGCCATGAATCTTTTTACCTGGCCAGTCCACCATTTGTCTCCATGTATTTGTTTTTAGGCTATAAATCTCCACTTTAGTTAACCAAACTTTGCGCCAACAAACCTCGGAAGTCTTCACTACTGTATAATCATCTTTTGAATTGTCATATCCAATCCCACAAGTTGAATTCAAATAACTTTCTCTACGATGGTAAATGGATTTGGGTAATGCCTTTGACTTTCTAATAGATGGGTTATACACGAAAATTCCATCACTGGCAAATATACAAATTAATCCGTTACAAGAACCAACTATCTCTAAAAACCAGTCTCGTCCATAACCTTCATATTCTGGATTACCAACACATTTTACTTTATGCATAATAGGATCAAGATCAAAAGATTGGAGAGTAATCCGACCAATTTCGTTCATACGGGCAACAAGAAGGCTGTTGGGTTCGCCGGCGTTCTTTTGGCATGAAATTTTAAGGTGGTCTATTGCAAATTGAGGACTTGAGATCAAGCACAGCCATAATTTAGAAACACACCTGAATTTCACAAGGGATTTTACGGGCAATCTTAAAAGTATCTCGGTTATGATTTCTTGAGGAAGAACTGGAAGTGAGATCGAATCTGGAGGTAGGAAACCAGTCTCTTCGTGCATTTTAAGTGAAGTGTGCTTTCCAGATGCCACTGATTGAGCGACCCAGGCGAGGAAATGCAAGAAACGAGCACGGACGAAAAAACCCTAAACTTCTCTTGATTTTCTATGAAATTTCACAGAACGTTTTGACGAACTTCCAGAATTCGGCGGCCAACCACATCCGACGGCAAAGTCGTAGATACAAAATTCAAGCATCGCTGTGTTGCGAATGGAAGGCCGTTTTTCCGAAAGAGAGTGTTTGGCAATAATTTCAAATTTACCACGATTAGTCAACCAATTTAAATTCTAATTTCTAGACACATAACAATACCACATATTTCATATTTGATATGATGTAAACTAGATCGGAAGATCATTTTAATCATTACCTCCACATGACACAATTACATCTCGACACCTATATAAAATTTGAATTTTAAATCTATTTAAAAACACATCTAAATTTAAATAGTTACCAAACAAAATTGTCCAAATAGAATCCGATATTTATAGATAATCATTCAATTAATCATTTATAAAGCAGGATAAATTTACCAGTTTATCCAATCCTTTCCAATTGTACAATACACATAGGTAATATTGTGAATTTACCCCATTTTATAAAAGGGAAAATTTTCAAGAACTTTTCAGAAGTTTTATTAAAAGACTTTTCACCCCATGTGGCGTGTATGTATTTCAAATATAAACTATGTGTATTTTAAATCTATATGTTATGTATCTATACATGTCACATGAGAGAGAATTTTTTAATAAAGCTTTCGAAAAGTACTTGAAAAGGACTCTTTATAAAAAATAATATGAATGATTACCTACAAAATAGTATTTACCGTCCACATACAAGTCACCATTTCATACAACTATGCCCCTAGTGACATATGTTTCCCATTTATAAGTCCGAACAATGTTCTAACCAACGACGTTAAAATTCATCCCATTCAAGATGGAATTGCCATTTGCCACGTTGAGGGTGAATGAGTTTATACTTAAAAGTTTGAATTTCACGTTTTATTGCACTTTGTACTTGATTACCCACTGATCGCACTTTTATCACATGTTGATATGCTTAGGTATGCGACTAAGCTCAACAATTGTTCTTCACGTTTTTTTTTTCCACTTTATACTTCCTCAAACGTTGGCCATATTAGTTTATCGGCTTAATTACACAAATAGCCCCTAACCTTTGCCTTTACTTTGCAAATGGCCTCTAACCTTTCAATTTAGTGCTGGACACCCTTAAGGTTTGCTTACTCCTTCATACATGGCCCTTACTGCCCAATTCCATCCAAATTCCTTGTTAAAATAACGTGTGGTCTACACAAGAATATTTAGATATAGTTTGGAAATTTTATTGGGTTTTCATTATTGTATTACGAGTTTTCTACATGTCTTAGATGTGAACTAAGTTAAACATTTTTTTTTTTTGATTTGGAGTATTCTTTGCATGTTAAGATTGTGACTATTGAAAATATTTGCAAAATTTTATTCAGTATTTTTTTTTGAGAAGTCGACTCACATGGCTTATCCAGATATATTACATTTGTTAAATATGATAAATTGAGAAATTACTGGATGAGTCTGATAAGTGATAAACCTTCCATCCAGGTTTCTATTTATCCAAAATGTCTTAAGCTCATTAAGATTTCCACACTTATAAGAACTATGCTACATTTCTTAGGAGGGAGGGTAGACTTTCCCATCTTAACTGAAAATAATAAGCAATAAAGTATTTTAATAACTTAATTGACACATATGCCCCTTGGAGGTGAGAAGATTCTGAGCAACACAGTACTTTAATAGTGAATTTGAGCAGCAAGGGCCATCTCTAAAGCAATCAGCAAACAAAAGGGGTGTTTAGTGACAAAATGAAAGGTAAGTGGCTATAGCGAAGCGAAGGCAAAGATTATGAGCCATTTGTGCAATTAAGCCTTAGTTTATTTGATGTTATGCTTTTTGAAGGAGAAATAGAAACTGAAACATTTTTCAAAATCCTCGTGAACTTTTTATTATTTAAAAATTCAAGAAGTGATCACAAATTCCAAACCGTCCCACCAAACTGAGCTGGTAGTATTCTTTTTCATGTCTCATGTTTGACCCTTCAATGTTTCCATCTCTATGAACTTCTCAATTTGAATCCAGCCCTGTATTTTAAGCAATTACCCACACCTTCCAATAAGTTTTTTACTTATTCCAATATTTTAATGCAAATCTCGTGTGAACCGCCCTTGAAAAACTTACTGCATCATAGACAATGCCATGATGCAACTCGCTGTAAAATCCGAATATTTTAGACAATCTCACCAAATTCATCACTCACAATGGGCATATTCTTGCAGTGTAGTGTTAAACTTAATTAATATGATATGGAAGAACTTGTACCATACAATCTTGGAGACCGGTATTCGACTTTGTTGCCAAAATAGAAAAGAAAAGGTACGTTAAAGAATTCTTACTATACAATAGCAAATACTGAATAGTAAACCCAATTGAATTTAACAAATTACCTAAACTAAATGGTAAACTCAGTTGAATTTAACAAATTACCGGCGAAGTTATCTTTGATAAACCAACTCATCTATATAGGAATATATTTCGTCTTTTCCTTTTTTCCCCTCAATAAAAAGAGATGCTAAAAGAAAACATATAGGAATCCAGTTAGTCTTCAACTTCTGGAGCTTGAGCGTGTCTCCGGTTATGGAGATGCATTCTCTCACATTGTACGAGAGCCCACATATGAAACCAGAACTAGTTTTATGAAACTAATACTGATTTCATTTTAACCTTATTATGGAAACACCCTCATACTCCTGATCAAAATACGTCTTCAATAGGTCAAGTCATTTCAACTTTAATAAAATGGAGAATGGGCCCAAATTTTTAGGGGGCCTAAGATTATTTTTGTTATAACTCCATCTTCAGGGAGAAAATGTGATTTTTAGAACGCAAAAAGGCGTTTTTTTTGGGGGTGGGGGGATGGCATTCACGGTATCAAATGAATCCCCTCTTAGCATTCTATTATAATTTGAAATAGAGTGAAAGTAAACGAGTACTGAAGATTTATGTGTATATGGGTGTGTTTGTACCATCAAATATGTATACGTGATTGATTTGATCAACTTTTATTTTGGAATAGAAATAAAATGCTAATGAGGTACAATGATAACAAGGCAAATTATCTTACATAAATAATTTAGTACTCACAATTATTAGGTATACATTTGGTCAAAAGTTAGTTGCAAACTACATCTGCATTTATGTCTTCATCAACAGATACATCTAACAAGAAGCAAATAGCATGAATTCACAGACGATTGCGTTGATGATAGGACCTAAAGGTAGTTTTTGGCCTGCCAGAAATCCCCATTTCATTTCTGGTCTCTAATGGATGAGCTTCCCAGGCACCATCTCTCCAGTAAGTGTAATATACTTCAGGAATGTGTGCAACTTTCTGGTAGTCACCACCCACCATGTCTGGACTCAATTTTGCAATAAATTTTTCAGGCATGTCAAAAAATTCAAGAAGTCTGATGCTCGTACGACACTCAATTCCAGATGGAACAGTTTCAAGACATATACATCGCTGTATATGTATCTTATCCAGATTCGGTAGCGCTCCCTCCTCAAATATCACTCGTTTTAGAGGTACCACCTTGTCAAGATCTAAGTTGTTAAGTCTTCGAAACTTAGCAGCTCTGAAACGCAGCTCTTCACCGATATATCCCTCAAGAAGATCAAGTTGGACTAAGTTTGGCAAATCTTCGAGATACTCAAGTGGATCATCTCTTAAACGACTCCACCTAAAATTAACTTTAACCAAATTTCTGAGAGACCTTATCCAATGGGGAACATTTTCTAGACGTCCTGTCATATAGAGCCGCTGAAGGAATGCAGGAGGAGAAGATATGTGATTCAAGTCTAGGATCTCATTTTCTGCTATTGAAGATACGAACAATACTTGAAGATGTTGGAGCTTTTCAATGGTAAAGCAGAGCTCCATTCCGTCTTCCCTTCTTAATTTGAGAATGCCTAACCTTCTTAGTTCTCTAACATTTCCTAGCTCTGTTAATACACCAGGAGTGGTTGCCTCAATGTGATGGAGTCTGTGTAAAGATGTTAGAGCACCCATTCCCGTCGGTGGCTTAAAACCAAGGCAATTGTTGAAAGGAAGATACGAATATTCACAAAAACTATACACCAGGATATCCCTCAGATTTTTAAGTTTTAAGATCTCTACTGGCAATTCAGTAGCACAAGACTGTTTAAGGTCTAATGTCTATAGATTTTGAAGCTTCTTGATCGATTTTGGAAGCGAATTAATTTTTGTGTAACGCAAAGAGAGATATCTCAAAAGAAAGAGCTTGGTTATTACCTTCGGGAATAATTCCAGAGGTGATCCTGACAGGTCTAGAACTTTAACCATCCTACAACCGTTAAGCAGCTCATGTATTGATGACAAGATATGATTCAACTTTGAAAGATGGAGAATCTGCCCTAAATTTAAATTCTTCTTTTAATAATCTCATCCTGAGAGTGCTAAAGCTTGATTTTGAGGGCCTAAATGATCCCAAATGAGCAAAAACCAATGGGGCTCATCGACTTAAGGCAAACGAGTCTTGATCATCTCGTGATTTCACTTCAGATAAGATATTATGGGTTCATATTGGACTGTGAATGCCAAATTCTGAAATTCCGACCCAATCTTTTTTGTTCTAATTCTCTCTCTATCCATTCTACCATATTTTTTTGACATCAGAAGATAACAATAAATAACAAACGACCTATTGAAGAGTAATCCATGTCAATGAAAGCATTTAACAACATTTCGGTTGCTAAAAAAATATGTCTCTTCTATAAAAGCCAAAAAAGCTTATAAGCATTTTGAAAGTTTCTTTGTTAACTTACCACATAAAACACGACATAAAATGATGTCTCGATGTAACGTTAAAGTTAATATGACATGAAACAACTTGTATTGTATGGTCTTGAAGAATGTATTGTGTGTACATAAATATATTAATACATAGTAAATATAAACGCATTTAACAAACTATATATGAACGGAATGAACTTTTATAAACCAACTCATATATATCTCGTATTTTCTACTTTTCATAAAAAACATTGCTAAAATAGAAGATATATGAGAATCCAGTTCATCAATTGATACTTTTAGGTAATTGAGAATCTATATGTTTATATAGGTGTCCAAATTAAACACAAACTGAGACTTTTTAAACCCACACATGGATTCTCGATTTGACCATGGAGGATGGAGTAGGCGCTCCGGTAACACCAAAAATTTTTCCCATGGTAAACCATGTAGATATTTTTCACTTACATCACAATCTCGATCATACCTATAAACCCTAATTTATTGAATTTAAACCGGCACGTATCAATTATATGAAGTATGTTCTTTCTGTAATAGTATAACAAAATTGCGTCCCGCATGCTTAGCAAATATAACAAAGCTGAATGGCCAAGATATGATCAAATTATGAAAGAGCCGTGTTTCACAAACATGCCAAGCCCATCAGGCAGTCACTATTCTGAAAATAGAAATAGAATGAAGGCTGTGGCTATGGAAATAAGGCCGGATTCTATAAGGAGCTCAATTTCCAATAAGATGCTGTCAGATGGTGTGCGTCGGATGAGGTATGAATAAGTATTGAAGAATTAAGTGTATATATATAATAAATCCCCATCAAATATATAGACGTGCTTGATTAATTTGATCAATTTTTATTTTAAAATAGAAATAAAATGGTAACAAGGGCATGATAATAATAACTCAGACATAAACTATCTTAAAGAATGAGTAATGCCACTACTACAAAAAAGTATCATAGGCGTAGGTTTTAATGATAAATACGAGTCGGTTTTAACGGCGATGCCTCCGCTAGCGGCGCGAATTGTAAAGGCACGCGCATCGGTTGTAGGCCGACGCCTAAAGATAATTATAGGTGTCAGTTGTCTCACAAAAACAGACACCTAAAGTCAATTTTAAAAATAAATAAATAGACAAAATAGAAAATAGGCGTCGGTTGTAAATGAGGAACCGAACCGAAGCCTAAAGTTCTCCTTTACAATCGATGCCAATTGTTTTTTTTCCCTTTCTTCTTCTTCTCTAGAAAATTCCTAATAACATTGTACGGACCAAAAAACGTGTATTTGAGATTTAAAATTTAAATTCAAAATTAAAAGAAACGAGATCGATAATACATAATTCAAAGAAACACTTACTCAACATACATAATTCAATTTATTTTAATTATTGACTAAAAACATAATAAACATACGTTAAACCCAATAAGCAGAGGAAAGCGAGGCATCCAACACATTAAAGAAACACCCGCCGCTGTGACTCTCCTCTGGCCGTTCCATCCACGAGGCAGCCAACACCATCCTAGTCGTCTTCGACAGGGGCATACACAATGGAGCCGAGCAATCATTGCCACCCGTCGACGACTCACTCCTATTAACAAGCAGAGGAAAGCGAAAGTTTCAAATTAATTTATCCTCAGTCACCATCTTCTTCTAGTCCATTAGTCCATCGCCATCCATTTCACCCCCACAAACTTACAAATACCCACTTCAAGTGAACAAATTTCAGTATATCGCAACACAAAAATGGATTTGATCTCCAACTCTGCGAAGAAAAAATGCAGAAAAATCGGCCAAATTAGTAATGGCAGAAAGCAAATTTATGTCGTTACTTCAAAAAAAAAAAAAAAAAGAAAAGAAAAAAAGAAAGCAAACAATGGCAGAAGTCAAAGCAAATGATGGTAGAAATCAAAGCAAATGATGGCAGAAAACAAATAATCACGGAATAGTTCAGTGCCCTTTTTGTCTCTCTCTTCTTTTGAGATCTTTATATACAAGAAATAATAAAGAAACCTCAAGATAAACGTCGTTTGTCCTTGGGGGCAACTTATGCCCAATGTTTAAAAAATTATACACATTGGTTCTTCTTTAAGAACCGACGTGTATTAGTTACCAATGAGCGTCGGTTACTACTTGGTAACTGACGCTTATTGTTTAAAATATTATACTCGTCAGTTCTTAACAAAGAATCAACGTATATAGTAGTAGCATAAATTTCAAAACTGCCGCCGTGTATTTTTTAGCATCGTTTTTTTCTAAAAACCGATGTATATTTCAATTTTTTTGTCAATTCTGTAGTAGTGGGCTATTTATCTAGACTGGAGGCCGATATCTAGTTTAGTTGACATTACTATATTGGGAATAGGTGAAGATGTATAAATATATGTGGGCATTGATTTATTAAATAACCAATAAGAAAATGACAACTAGTCCCAAATCTAGATAAATGACGTTATTCTTAAAGAAATAATAATTCAGTACCTACTGGTATATGACACGTGTGTTGTACATGATATTCAAATATGTTTTTTAAGAAATGTTTCGATCGAAAAATTTGAAGGGGAGCTCGCCTATCCCTTATGAAGTGGTAAAATACCACATGACCCCCTATTATTGGGGAATTAGGGGGGCCAGCACCTTGATTCTCCAATAACAGGGAGTCATGTGATACTTTACCACTTCATAAGGGAGATGTTAGCTCTCCTTAGAATGTCTGTATTTTGATCTACCCACCAAATAAGGGAAAAAGAAGAAAAAGTCTAAAAATATGCTAGTTGTCCTTTGAAGCTCAAAAGTTATAAAACGAGTAATTTCAACGTTAGGCACCCAAAAAAAAAAAGAAAAAAAAAAAAGAAAAAGAAAAAAATAATTTTTTAATACCTTGCTTTAGTTCATCCCCGATAAACTCCTTTTAAAGACTTATTATGCGTCTACCATTATAATTTTATCAACCAACATTTTTGGTACCTATCAAAGTATCAAATCATAATTTTTCTATTAATTAAATGGACAAAACTAATGAGTACAAAATATTTATATAGCTTGCTAAATTTACATATAACCATGCAAAATGAATGTGAAAAAGTTTTGAGAATAGGAGGGAATTAAAGGTTTTGAAACCGCAAAATTAAAGTAAGATACATTTAAGGTGTGATGAATTTATATATATACCCATAAAATGAGCTAGAAAAAATTGTGAGAGTAGGAAGGAATCAAAGGTCTTGAAATTGTAAAATTAAAGCAAGATATATTTAAGGTGGGAATATGATCACAAGTCACTAGTGTAACAATGTATTAATTAAATAAACTAAGGATAATAATAATATTAATTAGAGGGTAAATAAGGAATTATAAAATATTGGCATGGTCAATATCCTCCAAAAATGTTTCTCCCGTATCTTTATCACTTATTATTTTTTTTTTACGCTTACCACATTTTAACTATGCCACAATTAAAAATTCATTTTTATAATTGCATCACTACAGTTTGACAAATTTAACCTTAATTTAGAAAATAAAATGAACGCCAAAATTTCTCTTTCAATGAAATATTATACATTTTCTTCTACAACTAAATTCTGTCACTGTACTTATAATTATCACCAAGAATCAGTGATGGAATCTGTTTATTAAACAAAACCATTGTAAAAGTAAAACATCATTATTCATTGAAAATTATATTATCACAAAGGAGAATTTTTTAGAGTAATGTTATTTATTTAAATTGGAGACCGATCTCTAATTTAGTTAACAACACTACATTGGAGGATGTGTAGAAATGCATAAATGCATGGAGACATTAATTTATTCAAGGGTCAATAAGAAAATGACAAATAGACAGAGATCGGTCTCCAATTTAGATAATTAAATAGCATTATTTAATTTTTTATAAAAAAATTGCCTGACCACAAAGGGGGATGGTCAAAGCGTCAAATTAGAAATAATTTCTATAAACTCTTAACAAGAGAAGGTTTCTACTAGTTTTTTGTTCGGACATTGGTTGCGAATTTAAAAAGGGGGAGTTAGGTGGATTCAGTTGTCCCAGGGGGTTATCTTTTGTTGGGATGAATTTTCTCCCTTTCACATTTATTAATAATTGATCCAGAGATGGATGAAGCATGAAATAGAAAAATAAAAGAAGAGAAAAAGGTGTATGAACAAAGAAAAAGATATGTGATGGAACTAAGAGTTAAAAAATCAAAGCTTATGTAGTTATTGTGTCATTTTATATGTCTAATTAAGTAAATATAAAAAAAAAAATTCAAATTTGTGGTGTAAGAAATATTTTTTGTGGTGGTAATTACCCATAGAATTATTATAATTAATGATTTTATAGTGATACATATAAAAAAATAGCGCAACCAAGTTTGTCATTTTATCCACTAAAGATTTTAATCATAGTTATTTAATGGCACTTATATGAGAATTGTTTAGAGAATACAAAAAGTTAGATGTGAAAATTTGTGGATAAAGGTATAATAGTGTTTTAGCTAATAAATAAGGGTAGATTTGGAAATCAAAAGATTTTCCAATATCTACTTGATGACGGTAGACCATTCACACGTACATTCGCTCAAACTACATGTGCATTTATATATTTATCAACAGATACATCTATCTAAGAAGAAGAAAATAGCATGAATTTACATATGATTGCGTTGATGATAGGACACAAAGGAAGTTTTTGGCCTGCCAGAAATCCCCATTTCATTTCTGGTCTCTAATGGATGAGCTTCCCAGGCACCATCTCTCCAGTAAGTGTAATATACTTCAGGAATGTGTGCAACTTTCTGGTAGTCACCACCCACCATGTCTGGACTCAATTTTGCAATAAATTCTCCAGGCATGTCGAAAAATTCAAGAAGTCTGATGCTCGTACGGCACTCAATTCCAGATGGAACAGTTTCAAGACATATACATCGCTGTATATGTATCTTATCCAGATTTGGTAGCGCTCCCTCCTCAAATATCACTCGTTTTAGAGGTACCACCTTGTCAAGATCTAAGTTGTTAAGTCTCTGAAACTTACCGGCTCTGAAACGCAGCTCTTCACCAATATATCCCTCAAGAAGATCAAGTTGGACTAAGTTTGGCAAATCTTCGAGATACTCAAGTGGATCATCTCTTAACCGACTCCACCTAAAATTAACCTCAACCAAGTTTCTGAGAGACCTCATCCAATGGGGAACATTTTCTAGACGTCCTGTTATACAGAGCCGCTTAAGGAATGCGGGAGGAGAAGATATGTGATTCAAGTCTAAGATCTCATTTCCTGCTATTGAAGATACGTGCAATACTTGAAGATGTTGGAGCTTTTCAATGGATAAGCAGAGATCCATTCCATCTTCCCTTCTCAATTTGAGAATGCCTAGCCTTCTTAGTTCTTTCATCTTCCCTAGCTCTGTTAATATGCCTGGAGTGGTTGCCTCAATGAAAGAGAGATTGTGTAGAGATGATAGAGCTCCCATTCCTATTGGTGGCTTGAAACCAATGTTATGGTTGAATGGAAGATATGAATATTCACGACGGAGATACACTACCAGATGTCTTAGATTTAGAAGTTGTATGATCTCTACTGGCAACTCAGTAACACAAGTCTGTTTAAGGTTAAATATCTCTAGATTTTGGAGCTTCTTGATTGATCTTGGAAGTGATTTAATTTTTGTACACCTCAAAGAGAGGGATCTCAAAAAGAAGAGCTTCGTAATTACCTTTGGGAATAATTCCAGAGGTGATCCTGACAGGTCTAGAACTTTAAGGATCTTACAACTCTTAAGCAGCTCATGTATTGATGACATGGATTCCAAATCAGTCGCGCCAAATGCATGTAAAGAACGAAGTTTCGTGCCACACTTTTGAGGAGTAAAGTTTGCTTTGGAGCCATTGATTGATAAGCGACGAGCTTTTTGGATCCAGTCATTGGTTTGTTCATTGACTATCATCAAGAACCCGTGGTCTCTTGATTTTGATACAAGCAACTCCCTGAGAAAGTCGTGGATGCGGCAAAGTTTTATGCTTCCATCAACCTTATACCTCGCAACCTGGATCAAGTTTTTGTTGGCAAGCTCATTTAGGTAGCCTTGAGCAACTTGTTCCAGTGTCCTTCCTACTTTTGGTTTCACAAAACCTTCCATTATCCATAGCCGAATCAAGTGATTATTATTTATCAAATGATCTTCTGGGTAAATGGCAAGATATAACAGACAAGACTTTAGATAATAAGGCAAATCATTCAAGCTAAGCAACAAGATCATTCTCAAACTAGCAAGTGCGTCATTGCTATCCAATTCTGCCCCAAGACACTGATCAAGAGTCACCCAATCTTCATATCTGTTTCTCTTTGTGGCCAGAAATCCACCAACAGCATTGATAGCAAGCGGCAGACCTGCACATCTCTTTAAGATTTTGTGAGAAATTTCCATCAGATTTGTAGGACATGAACTCGCTCGAAATACCTTTTGGCAAAGCAGTATCCAAGATTGCTCTGGCGTAAGGTGCTCTAACATATAGACAACGCCATCAGTTCCCATAATACAGTAATGAGCTACGTCAGTAAGACGTGTTGTCACGATGACACGACTACCATG
>CAVNYN010213522.1:0-10176 GCA_963692815.1 Nyctanthes arbor-tristis
TGTATAATTCAATTATAGTTTTGCAAAGAAAATCCAAATTCATGTTATCTTCCAATCCGGCATAACACATTCTCTTCAATTTCAATTAAACAAGGATTCGACTCCTCACATATACACAAATTCAATTTCCATCCAATGTCAAACAACCAAACTAAATTAGAATACTAATTCAAAATCTCACGCTTTCATCCAATCTCTACCATCCAAGAAACCAAGTGCACTAGGTGAGTTTCGCCCCACAGCCTACAAATTCAGCATCAACTCATAAGTTCTCACATACAGATTGTCAGCAAAATACGTTCTGCAATTTCATTCAAGGTATACACAAACACATATACTACATACACTGACACGCATAAACCATCACCACTACTGCACGACCCCCCGTCATCGCCCCTTTACCGCTGGCAGGCTTGCAGCAGCCGCGCCGAAGCTTCCTTGCACCACCAACCCACCACCATTCGCTCTCGGCAACACCCCCAGCCACTGCCTCCATGCCATTGTCGGCCACCACCACTCCTTCAACCCAAAAAAAAATTCACAAAAACCGGAAATCAAGCCAAGAACACCACGAACCATTCACCGCGACCGCCCTCTGTTCGCTCGAACCCATCATCGAGTGCCGCCCTCACCGCGACCTTCTCAGTCAGCTCAAACTTTCGACTTCTCTACCACTCAAACGCTCCACACCCGAACCACAATCGAAACCACTACTTGAACCCCTCAAGCCACGACCCAATCCACCTCCATTCCCGCAGCCTCCTCTGCCCAAGCCACAACCCCCGTGACCCCTCCTCTCAGTTCCCTAAGTCACGAACAAAATCTCCAAGCCCAAAACATCGCCGTGCCACCTACTCTGCCAGCCCCAAGCTCTCAACCGAATCAAACCCTCAAGCACCCAGGCCGCCGCGACCAAATCGTGAGCCACGCCGTGCCTCTCACCCACTCGCCGAAGTCCACCCTCCAGCATCAGTCTCGGTCGGCGCAAGCACACACACACGCACTCTCTCTGCTTGTGAATTGGGATCGGGTCTGGGAGAAGGTCGAGAGATTGAGAGATTGGGAGATATATTTGTCAATTTTGCACCCAAAGTCCCTGAGTCCGGTTTTGAGTCTTTTCAGTCCTTGAAATTTTATTGACTTCTAAGCAGCTCAAAACTATCTCTTGGGGTATCTTTTAACCCAAGACAATTATAGTGTCCAATGTTGGTCCCTAGATTTTGAGTATATGTTAAATTGGTCCCCAAGAGTTTTGGTCTTGTCAGTCTCAGCCCCCAACCCTTTGAAAAGCATTATGGTAATCCCAAACTATTTCAGAGTTTTAATTGAGTCCCTAAAGTTTATATTTCCTTTTGATAAATAACTACTTTGGTAATTCTAAGACAATTTAAATTTTCTTTTTGGCTAAACGAGGCGCGAAGAGCAATAGACGAGTAGATTTCTCTCAAAGTAGCTCAACTCACAAGCTTAAGGTAGACTCTAAATTTATAAAATATTTTCTTAAAGTATTGCGCATTATTAATTGATTTATGTGATAAATGTTATGTGAAGATATGTGATTACAAGAAAGTTTGCATATTATTATATGCTTAAGAAAGAATGCATATATGCTTAAGATCTCTTTATGATACGCGTATCTGCTTTAATGCATAAGAACGAGATATCTGTTCTCAAAGACAAGACAAGATCCTTCCAAGGAAGAAAAGAATTATTTGCATGTTACATGTCATGTGTATTATATGAATTGATTAATATGCGCTAGAGTCTACTGAGTATATTTTTTATATTCATTCTTTCAAACTAATACTTTCAGGTTTTGGAGCCGGTGGCGGGACGACGGACGAAGGCTGCTAGAAACATAACTTGGAATTTATATTAAATGTTTCTAGGATTTCAGATTATTCCTTTATTTGACTGTTAAAACTCCACTTATTTTTGGACAAGATTCTTTGTTATTCGTTAATGAGATTTTCCGCATTTAATTATTTTGTTATAAGTTCCACATTTTAAGTTAATTTTAAAGATCAGTTAGCGTCCCAAGTTTCTTAAATTTGGAGCGTTACAGTTAGAGACTCTCTAGTGATCTACCATTGTCAATGCCGTTGTATTGAAACTACTGACCAGTTTATGACGTTCCAAATGATTGACAATTCCACGTGCCTCAGACAAGAATTAGAGATTAGAAAGTACTGAAATTGAAACTTGGAAAAGAATCAAGCTACTGTGAGACATTAAATTTCAATGCGGCTTTTTAAGGCATAAGTGAAAAGTCGAATTTGATGAGTTTGTAATGAATTTGTTAGCCTTAAACTTTCTACAACTGACTGCTAGCTGAGTCGCTTTTGGGTGATTTTGGTAACTTATTATTGAGGGGGGAAAAAGCTACATATTAGCAGATGTAAATGCTAGCAAATAAATTCCCTATCAAAAAAATGTGAAAGACAAAATATCCATGCAAAGAAGAAGTACTTGAATAAATGATTATTATTTAACAATAATGAACTTTATTTAACTCAATGGATGAACTTTTTGTAAATAGAATTAACCAGTAAACACGTTCTTGATCTTCAAGACTAGTACCATTAGAAAGAGGAAAAATTCTCTGAAATTGCAAATATAGGGAAGAAATACTCCAAGAAAGCATCCATAGACATCGGTGGCTCACTCCATCTTCATTCACTAGCTCTGATTCCTTTGCTTTTGGTACATTGATACACATTCTAATAGAATATCATATTTTCTAATATTTGGCTTCTAATGTTTGACATGGAGTTGGTATTTTTTTTTGGGTTGTGGCTTGCTTTCTATAGGAAGCAAATGGAAATGGATTATAGGTCAGAGAATGGATGAACATTTACATCAGAATTTCTGGTCACGTAGGTTGAAATACCTCATGCCATCCTGTTGAATGCTACTACAAAATTAAAATTAAATGTATCCCTTTATTATTCTAAGCTCATAGAAGGTGATTTTAACTAAAAATAATTATCTATATAGTCCAATAATTTCACTATCTGACAGCCTTTGAGGTATTAGGGGTTAGTTTTCCTTTGAACTATTAAGGCTCAGCCATTAAATTTTGCTTTGGTTTTCATTTATGCTCCTCTTTCAATTATTAATTTTTCAAAGTTCTTGTGTTGTTCGGCTGTGATATTGAGCAAATATGTGTCTTAACTCACCCCGACTGCTGAAATCTTATTGCAGGCACTTAGCTCATTTTCACACATGGCATGTTATGCTGAGTTGTGACTGTTGCAAGTCAAACCAACATCCATTTGCAACGATAGTGTGCTAGAAATTGTCCTGTGGCGGCAACAACTGTGTGTGCGCCTACGATGTATTTTGTTTTAAGTTGTAACTCATAAGCTTGAGTAGTTGGTATTCGATTTGTATGGATTTCATCCAATACTTAAACATAGTACCAGTTTTTTAATGTGCTATGTAAAATTAGCACTGACCTTATGGTTAACTTTTAGAGAAGCATTTACTGTTGGCTAATTCAAACTTACAGGGGGAGTTTTGTCCCGATTTTTGTAGTAGGGGATGTAAAGATCAAACCCCTTGTAATTGATAATATGGCAAATAACGCAAAAAAAAAAAATGAGGACAAAAAAATAGTCTTCCAATTCCATATGTGCACCTCATATACTAACACTAGCAAACAAAATGAAAGCATTTCATATTTCACCAAGATTGGAATTTGACAAGCACGAGGATACATTCATGAAGACTGGAAAGCAAAGACTACGTCAATGTTCACAATGACTAGGAAATAGCAATGACACGAAATGTTTACATTATGTGGGTAAGTAATTTTGTAGAAGTTTTTTTGCAAACACCACATTAGCGGAGACCAGTTTACATATCTCGGTCTCCTCATTATTTTTGTAGGGAATCATCTTTTTAAGCGTGATCTTCCTGCCTTGGCCATTTTCCCACATGCAAATAGATCAACCAATTGCCAAACATCTTCCTTCGGCGACTTCTATAAATGCAAAACAAATTTTTTTAATAGCGATATTACAAGAAAACTAATATGGTGCATACATATTTAGTCGTAATCATCTTCAGACCATATCACATCACGGATGCATCTTCAAACACTACCAAATTACCAGAAGGATGGATCCAGTAACATATAAAAAATTTTCAGTGAATATCACAAAATCCCAAAAGCAAGGATAAGCAAAAAAAAAAAATTTCAACAATTATGGCAATTTAAGGAAATTAAGGCAGCCCAGAACCAAGAAGCAACACTTCATCAAAACAGACAACATATCAATACCAAATTCTTTGAAAAATCTATGTCAAACAGCAAAATGCAACAACCAGAACATTTCAATAATAAATCTTTGAAAATCTATTTCAAATGCCAAAATGCAATATAGCTTTTGCACAAGGTATTAACTCATTCAAATTCATCTAATCCAACAACATATAATAGATATCTACAGCATCAATTCAAAGTGAAGAGAACCAAAGAAAATGCTAGCATTAGGAAAAAAATGAAAATTCTCCCTAGATGAAAAGTTTGAAGGCTATGGCCCTATTAAGTTTAATTCCAAATTATACAAGTTCACTGCCTCTGAACAAAATTGCCAAAATATCTTTATCTATTCTCATATCACAAATAATAGCCAGAAAACTGGATTATCAAATGTCAATTAAAAATTTCAGTTCCATTGAGAATTCACAAAATAATTTAGTACCAACATATCCATCCTGAAGTCCTACAATCATTGGCTAGGTTCTTGGTCTTAAGGAGGAACCAGAGGCTAACAATTGGAGGAACTAGCACCTAGATCATGCTGGAAAATTTTGGAGAGGAAAAATTAACAGATCGAGGTTTACTTGAACAAAGACCATGTTCAAGTAAAGGCATTTCAACTATATAACTTTCTATATCATCATCATTTTTGTTCTGTCTCTTAATAGCCAACACAAATTGAGGCTAAATGGATCAATAATCTTGTTTTAAACTCCTGACCAACTACAAAATCAATTCATGGCAGCACTAGTGCCATGATCAGTAGTTTTCAACAAAACCATAAAAGACATGAGTTTTGAGTGGAAATTTTGAACATCATTGGAAAGTATAGTTGCAAGTATAATCAGAATGTTCTTTACCAACCACAAATATAAAGTACTAAATACAAAAAGATAGCTGCTATCTTTACCTTGGAAAGATAGGAAGCCTTAGACACAAAACTTGAAGGATGCAAGCTAGTCCCTCTCACTGTATTTCCTCTAATCGTCGGCGTGCCTCTTCTACCCAACATCGCCAGAGTTTCCTCTTTGCCCCAGTGTTGCCGGAGATCTACGTGAATGGAGGTTCGATCACGGGTGTTCTTCCGGCTTTCGCTGGAGACGGGAATGGGGGTTTTGAACGCTTGTGGTATGGTTTGTAATTACCATCAAAATGAAGGGCATTGTTGTCAATTTAGGGATTGGGGTAATATCTCGGGCAGCCGAGATGCGGGACAAACAGTATTTTCCTAATAATTTTCAATCTTTTTGCATAATACCGCATTCCACTAAATGCCCTCACTAAAAATAATAAGTTGAATTTATTTATAATAATTCCTCCAATTTTTCTGCATAATACCGCATTCATAACTCATCGGCATTCCACTAATTACGTTCCCTAATAATAATAATAATTTGAATTTATAATAATTCCTCCAATTCAAAATTTCACTATTACTTCTCTCAGTTTTCAAGCATTTGATGGTTTCTAATTCGAGTTGCAGTTTCGAGCAGCAATGGAAGTGTTGGAGAATGGTGTACAAAAGAACACAAGCAACTTCAATCTTCATCTTGTAAATGATAAGATTGAGCTGACTGACATATGCGCAGAAGACGACGATTTTCTTGTCTGTTCTCCTTTGCTCGCTTCTCTCGAAGAACTTTGCCTTTCGGGTATTTCATTTTTCACAGACAAGAAAAGATGCAAACATACCGTGTATTTCATGTTACAAATAAGATATAGCATTCTAGTTCTTGTTCAATGAATTGAGACTATTTCAAAGTGACCTTATCTGAATGTAAAATTTCATTTTGTGAAGTGATCTCTCCCTATCGGAGCGAGATAGTAAAGAAAATGCTATTGATTTCTGTTAAATTTTCCTGATCCAACTGATTTTTAACAATTTCTCTTACAGCCTTTTAATTGTCTCTGTTACTCACATTTTAACGGCCTAAAATCTTGCAGTAACAATAGATAATAGAAACAAGCCTGATGGATGTCAATTTCCAATGGCCGGAAATTATCAACAAATAGGAACACCTCACGAAGATGTGGAACTCGCGAGACCAAGTTATTTGCGCCTGAGTTTAGCTTGGGATAGTGCCTTCTTTGAAAGTGCAGGTTTCATCTTGTTTTTCCACATCATCAAGTTGGTTCTGTAATGGAACCATCCGATGATTATATTATGTTTCTCGTCTATTGTTATATGCTGTACATTACTATCAAATCAATCTCCGTACACTGTAGGCTTTCTTGATCCTGACGAGTTGTCCTTTAAAAACAAAGAGTTTAAGATGATTACACCTCCTCTACTGCCGGGCGTTCAAGATGTTCGCACTCAGATAAGTGACTCTGAATCGAGTGGGAAGAGGAATAAGTCGACGAAGCAACGTAAAAGGAACCCATTAGAAAGATGTGGTGCTACGGATGCGTATGGTAAGAACTATATCAAGTCATGAAAACTTTCTCGTTCTCCACTTTTAATCAGTTTCTCTTATGGCTGTTCATCTTTACAGGATCATTAGGTCTGATCACAACAAAGAAAGCTGTCACCTGAGAGCGTCATCTCCTAATCTTTCTTCTTCCGGTTCATCCATGGCTGCAACAGGCTCGCCCGTTTCCAGCTCTTCTGTCTCAGTGTCATCTCCTCAAGCTTCCTTTAGCCTTTTTCAGAAGAAACACTCAATCGAAAAAGAGTAAATCATCCACACCTACGATACAGAAAGGTTCAAGGACGAAACCTAGAGGCATATTCCTTGATGGCGATGCCAAAATAGCACCTGACTCACCAAAGAATTCAGATGGGAACTCATTTCACAATCACGAATCTTCGCAAATAATATCTCCAAGTGAATGAGGATGTGTTCTTGTAGGCAGACTTCACTCTGTTGGTTCAGAATCTCCCAAAAGTTTCCAACCATCTGGACTTCGGCTGCCTTCGCCAAAGATTGGTTATTTTGATGAGGTTAGTATTTGAACATTATGTAACTTGTTAGTTTCATGTACTTAATATCAACATTCTAGTATTATGCAATACTAGATTTTTCACCCCGTGCATTGCACGGGCATAACAACATAAATTAAAAAAATTAGGTCAGAGAAGAAAGACGAAGTCCCAATCATTTTTCCAGTATAATACTAAACTTGAACTTTTTTTTCTGTAGAAGGAAAAAAATTATTCTGATTGTATTTTTAATTAAAAATAAATATTAAAGTAACTATACTTTAGAAAAAAAAAAAGGCAATATAGAATTAGCAATCAATTTTCTGTTTAACTTTCACAAAATATAATATAAATATGATTAATTAATTTTCATAAAAACAATAGTGGGAATGTACAATTTATGTAACTATGCTTACAAAAAAAGGGAAAAAAAACTAATAAACCCATAGTCCTTCAAATTTAGTTTTCACATATTTAAAATATGTAAAGCAGGTTATTTCGAGAATTATTTTTCTTGTTTTTGAAAAGAATTAATTCGAGAATTATTGAAGCATGCTTTAAAAAGTTTCAAATGTTTATTATAATATTTCTAGTAAGAGTAGTATATATGTGTATGTGTGATAGAGAGGGGAGAGAGGAGAGAAATTCATAATTTTAATTCATATATAATAAAATAATCAATTGTCGGCAGATGGATGGTAAAAAAAAAAGTAAAATAAAGTAAATTGTCAAAAAAAAAGGAAAAAATTTTCTCTATGATATAAGAGGTAGAACGGTAATCTGAACTAAAAGTGCAATTTAAGTCCAAGCATAACACGAAACCCAATTGAAATATGCGATTGGAATATATCTCGTTTCTTGATTATTAATTTTAAGTCAAGAAAAAAGATTAATTAAGAAAATATAAAAAAATTAATTCAAATATTTTTAAAAAAATTAATTCAAATAAAAAATTAAAGATACGTAGAGTTAAGACAAAAAGTCTTATGCCAAATGCCTAGAAGTAGAAATCATGAAAAGGGATTAAGGGAATAAAAAAAAATAATTCAAATCAACAATCAAAAATAAGAAGAGAAATATTAGGAGATCTGAATGTTTACTGTAAGATTAAAGTCTTAATTGTATGAAGATTAGAGGATAAGGCAAAGGAGAAATTAACAAAAATTAAAAAACAGATTGGATCAGTATAAATTTTGAAAAGGAAAAAATAAAAACGATATAGTAAAGAAGATAATTCAGGAAAAAATTAAAAAAAAAATATATATATATATATATAATTTCACAGATGACGTCATTGTGACGTCATCAAAATCCTTATGAAGCTATATAATTCAGGAAAAAATTTAAAAAATATATAATTTCACAGATGACGTCACAAAATCCTTATGAAGCTAGACTATTGGAGGGAAAAACCATACTAGGCAAACTTATCTTATTATTAATACATAGATGTGTATGATGAGACATTTGCTCTGGAAATAAAAGAAGTTAAAATCTTGTCTGTGATGCCAGCTTGGCGATCTGATTATGAGCCTGTGTAGGATGAATAGGAGCAAGTGCTCGGCTACAAATTATGGTGAAAATAATAAGTAGAAACGGGCGATGAGGTGGCCAATGCTGTACTAGAAAGCACTATAATTACACTTGAATACTAAAGAAAAGCATTTAGCTTACAGACCTTTTAGATTATTTTCCAGTTCCTTTGTTGAATCTGCTTGTTTTTAACATTTTAAATACTCTAATGCCGCAATCAACATTATTGACTGCTCAAAACTCATTGGTACTTTCTGAATTTGTTGCATCGAAAATGACGAATCTCTCTTTTTCTATTAAAAGCCTAACAAGAGTAGTCCTGTTACGTTATGACACCATTTCGATGATACCTACGTGGAGACAGATAATTGACACTCACTAATAGAGGGTTACTTTTTTTTATTAGTTCACTTAGAAAGTAGTCATAGCTGATACCTTCGTAAGGGGCCATATCCAACTGGTGTTTGAAAATATTTTTTAATGAGAGAACGTGTTATCCCATCCCAAGAAATGATCTTCTCGCTTGTCTTCTTTCTGAATATTCACTAAGATTGCAAAGAAAATCTTGAGAAAACTAATGATTTAAAGTAATCAATCTTAATTAATTAGTGCAAGGCGAAACATAACTTTCAACTTGTTGACTAAACTAGCTCAAAAATCAAAATGTTTTTACTTAGAAGAAATCTTTCTCAACCTCCCTCTATATCATAATACAGAACCCCAAGTTCCAATGAGTCAAATTATTTATAAAACTCCTCGATGAACAAGTTGATATACAAAAACCATTCTTATTATTATACAAAAAATGTCTGATTCTACCACTTCGGCAAGTTCAGAACAAAGTATAGTAGACAAAACCTGCGCCGGAGCCGGAAACTTCATCAGGCTTCTCCCGTCCGGAACTGTCTTCGTTTATCAGTTCCTCAACCCATTGTTGACCAACAATGGAAAGTGTCACACGGTTAACAAGTACTTATCTTCCATACTCATCTCCATCTCTGGGCTTTCCTGTGTTTTGGCTACATTTACTGACAGTTACACGGACGCCCAGCGGAAAACACACTATGGCATTGCAACAAGAAAGGGCATGTGGGTACCAGATGACGCATCCTCGCAGTCACAAGATCTTTCTTCTTATAGGCTTCGATTTGCAGACTTTGCTCATGCTTTCTTCTCGGTCATTGTTTTCGCCGGTGGTTTTATTAGACCCTAATTCAGTGGACTGTTTTCTTCCCACATCATTTAAGTCTACACAGAAGACTTTGCTCACAGTAACGCCTGTTGTAATTGGGGCAGTTTCTGGTTCAGTTTTTGTGACTTTCCCTTGCAGCCGCAAGGGATTGGGGTATCCCAAACAGGACCAAGATTCAAGTTCTACAGCAGCTTCTTGAGGACAAACTTCGAAGTTTATGATACAGGTTTCATTTTCTTAAATAAAATTTGTTCTGAAACT
>CAVNYN010213523.1:0-30009 GCA_963692815.1 Nyctanthes arbor-tristis
CTTCCGATCTTACACTTTTTTTTTTTTTTTTTGTTCTTCATTAATGTACTTTTTCATGTATTAGTTGTACGCATGGACAAAGGCTACATTGGTGCTTGATTTTGATTTATATATGATGTGTTGGCATGATTTTGTGATCTATCCCCTCCAATGAATGGCAATATACCATGGGAACTTTTCAAACGACCCCAAATAAAACACCAATGTAGCCTTTGTCCATGCGTACAACTAATACATGAAAAAGTACATTAATGAAGAACAAAAAAAAAAAAAAAAAGTGTAGAATTTATAGACATAATAGAATTCTTTACCTGTACACACAAAAGGTTTCCTCTGCGTCCCAAACACATAGACGAAAATATTTCCATTGCAATACATATTTAACCAATTGAGAATTACATTAATCAATTCAATTAATTATTTATGTTCATTTCTGTTTAATATCCACCTCAATTATGGAAGACGAATTCAAATCGAACTTTGCTACTAGAGTTGGATTTCATATACAAGCTTCTAGTATTATGGAAAATGGTAGAATAAACATGCAAGTTGAGGAAAATGGTGTCTTGGTGCTTTGAATGTTGGAAGGCGGCATAATTCATTAGATAAGAATAATTAGTTGTAAATGAGTTGAATTTGCAAGGATCATGCAAGACAATTGCTAGAGTCATCATCACCGCCACGGCTAGCTGGAAACTACAAGATCGAAGTTGGCAATTGAAGAAGCCAATTTGATTTTGAAGTTTGACCAAGGTTGAAAGCATGCATGCAAACCGCCATAATTTTCCCTATAAATATGGCTTAGTTCTTATATTTTGTTAATGATGGTAATTAGTGCGTCTATGAAGGTGAAAACCCGTAGAGAATGTCGAGTGCCTCTATTTGAGAGAAATAGAGAGAAAAGTGAGGAAACTCTACATTTGTGTAGAAAGAAAAATAGAGAGATTTAGTCCTCTAGTTAGCCAAGAAAATATATTTATTTTCTTGAGGTCGTATTGTCATTTGTAAAGCCTATTTTTGTTAGAAAGGAGAAGAGTCGTGTAACCCATTTGTTGATATCAATATAGTACTGATTCTTGGTTTTGTCTATATCTCATTTTGTCATACAAACTGGGAAAAACTATTCTGTTGTGTTAACGTGTTTTTCGCTAACGTGTTTTCCCCAACAACTGGTATCAGAGCCAAGTTGAGCCAACCTTCTTGGGCCAAGGTTCGAGGTCAAGTTCTTGTGTGTCAAAATGGATGAGAATTCATTTGGGATGATCAAATTGAATTCTTCAAGTTATTCCATTTGGAAGCGGAGAATACAAGATTTGTTTTATTGCAAAGACTTGTTTCGACTGATAAAGGATGCAACAAAGCCAGAAAAGCTCACCGATGAAGAGTGGGAAATACAGCATATGAAAGCTGCAGCAACAATCAGACAATGGGTCGATCACAATATTTTTCATCATATAGCTGAAGAAACAAAAGCAGATGCTATCTGGAGAAAGCTAGAAGCTTTGTACGAGATGAAAACATCCAGGAACAAAGCCATGATAATTAGACAGCTTGTGAACTTGAAGTATAGGGAAGGACGTAGTATGACTGAGCATACTAGCGAGTTCCAAGGGTTAGTCAATCAATTGACTACCATGAAAAATGACACTTGAAGACAAGATGCAAACGTTATTATTACTTAGCTCGTTGCCAGATAGCTGGAATACGCTTGTGGTATCATTAAGCAATTCAACGCCAGATGGAAAGATAACCATGGATATGGTTAAAGATAGCCCCCTTAATGAAGAAACCAGAAGAAAGGAAAGAGGAGAATCTTCTTCTGAAGTTTTTGTTACTGAAGGACATAACAGGCGTGGGAGAAGTAAAATTAGAACGTCAAATGACCACAACATGAGAGATTCTTCAAAAGGAAAATCCAAATCTAGAAAGAATATCAAGTGTTACCACTGTAACAAACCTGACCATAAGAAGAGCGAATGTAGAATATGGAAAAAAGAGCAAAATGGAAGAGAGGCAGATGGACAGACCAATGTAATTGCTGCTGAAGGCGATATTGGTGTAATTCTCAATAAAGAGTGTGTCAATCTTGTTTGTCAAGACAATGATTGGTTCATTGATTTTGGAGCCTCCTTTCACTTTACTTGCTACGGGGAGTTTCTTACATCTTATATTGTTGGCAATTTTGGCATTGCTAAGATGAGTAACTCCAGCCTTTCAATGATTGTGGGTATCGGTGATATTTGCTTGGAGACTAATCTAGGAGGCAAATTAATACTCAAAGATGTGAGACATGTTCCAGATATGTGTCTCAATTTGATTTCTACAGGCCAACTTGACGAAGAAGGCTTTTACAACCAATTTGGTAGAGGAAAATGGAAGCTCATCAAAGGTTCTCTTGTGGTGGCAAGAGGAAATAAATTAAGCAATAGACTCTATGTGACGCAAGCCAAGTTATGTAAAGGAGATATCGATATGGTCCAGAGTGGAGATGATATTGGTCTTTGGCATAAAAGACTTGGCCACATCAGCGAGAAAGGTCTTCAACTTCTTGCTATACCTGATCTCAAAGGTACGCAACTTAAGAATTGTGTTGATCGTATAGCTGGAAAAACACATAGAGTTGCATTTCATACGTACCCGCCATCTAGAAAATCAAACATACTTGATCTGATACATACTGATGTATGTTCAATGCAAGTAAAATCTCCTGGAGGTGCACTGTGTTTTGTAACTTTCATTGATGACCATTCTAAAAAGGTTTGGCCATTCCCTTTGAAGCACAAAGATCATGTTCTAGATGTATTCAAAGAATTACATGTCAAGCTTGAGAGGGAAACGGGAAAACAGCTGAAGGATGTGTGGCCCGACAATGGTGGTGAATATGGAGGCTCGTTTGAAAGCTACTGCAAGGATCATGGGATCAAACTTGAGAAAACTCCATCAAAGACACCTCAGCATAATGGTGTAGCAGAGAGGATGAATAGAACAATTGAAGAAAGGATGAGGTGCACATTATCTCATGCAAAACTACCTAAGTACTTCTGGGCAAAGGCCTTGAGAACCGCAGTTGACCTAATAAATTTATCCCCTGCAGCTGCTCTTGATGTAGATATTCCAAACAGGGTTTAGATAGGGAAAGAAGACTTTTATAATCATTTAAGAATCTTCGGTTGCAGAGCGTTTGTTCATATTCGTAAAGATGAAAGATCCACGTTTGATGATAGGGTAAAGGTGTGCATTTTCTTAGGTTATGGTCATGAAGAATTTGGGTACGGATTATGGGATCCAGTGAAGAAAAAGTTGGTTAGAAGCAGAGATGTGGTATTTCTCAAAGATCATTTTGTCAATGATACTAACAAAGGTGAGAAACAAAAATCCTCTGTAAAAATTCCTACTCAAATCCCTCTACATGTTGAGCATATTAATCATGAGGGAGATATAGTGCAAGATCAATGGAACCTTGCTTAAATCCCTTTAGAAATTGAGTAAGATCGTGGGGAAGATACGGTAGAAGTTCAAGAAGACATCGATGATGATGCAATTGGGGGTAATCAAACTGAAGAAGTTGAGCAAGAACCTTCAGAACCACCAGTAGAGATACAACAGAGAAAATCTAATAGGATTAGACAACCCTATTCAAAGTATTCTAGTAATGAATACGTGACGCTTGTTGCCTGAATCCTATGAAGAAGCCATGTTACACGTGGAGAAGAAGAAGTGGCTTGAAGCCATTCAAGAAGAGATGGAATCCTTGCATGAGAACCACACTTATGAATTGGCAAAGCTACCAAAAGGCAAGAAAGCTCTTAAGAATAAATGAGTTTACAGGGTGAAGAATGAAAACAGTAGCTTACAACCAAGATATAAAGCCAGACTAGTTGTGAAAGGATTTGGTTAGAAGAAAGGAATTAACTTAGAAGAAATATTTTCACCCATGGTGAAAATGTCATCCGTTACAGTTCTTCTAGCCCTTGCTGCCCGTTTGAATTTGGAATGAATTTGGAAATAGAACAACTTGATGTGAAAATAGCCTTCGTACATGGTGACTTGGAAGAAGAAATCTATATGGAGCAACCAGAAGGATTCAAAGTCAAAGGAAAAGAGCATCTTGTTTGTAAACTTAAGAAAAGTTTATACGGACTCAAACAAGGTCCTAGACAGTGGTACAAGAAGTTTGATCACTTCATGGATAGCCAAGGATACAAAAGAACGGCATCAGACCACTGTGTGTTCATAAAGAAATTTGCAGATGATGATTACATTATTCTCTTGCTATATGTAGACGATATGTTGATCGTCGGCCAAGATGTCAATAAGATTGCCAAACTCAAAGAGGAGTTAAATAAGTCTTTCGCAATGAAAGAATTAGATTCGGCAAAGAAAATTCTCGGTATAAAGATATCCCGTGATAGGAAGCATGGGAAGCTGTGGCTATTTCAAGAACACTATATTGAAAAAGTTTTTGAAAGATTCAACATAAGTAAGGCAAAACCCGTTTCTTCTCCACTTGCAGGTCATTTCAAGTTGACAACGGATCAATGTCCTACAAGTGAGAAAGAAAAGGAAGAAATGAAAAACGTGTCGTACGCATCTGCAGTTGGCAGCTTGATGTGTGTTATGGTGTGTACAAGACCAGATATTTCTCATGCTGTTGGAATTGTCAGTCGGTTTCTTTCAAATCCTTGAAAAGAACACTAGGCAGCGGTAAAATGGATACTACGGTATCTAAGAGGTACTTCCAGGTTGTGTTTGTGCTTTGGTAGCGGTGAACCTGTGTTAGAAGGATACATAGATGTAGACATGGAAGGTGATATTGATTCAAAAAAATCCATGTCAAGATTTTTGATGACTTTTTGAGGGGGAGCTATTTCTTGGCAGTCCAAGTTACAAAAATGTATAGCTCTGCCGACCACGAAGCTGAATATATTGCAATAACTGAAACGTGTAAAGAAGCTTTGTGGATGAAGAAATTTCTTCAAGAATTGGGCTTACAACAAGACAAGTATGTTGTTTATTGTGATAGTCCCAAGAATCCGGCATTTCATTCCAGATCAAGCATATTGATATCAAGTACCATTGGATTCGTGAGATATTTGAGGCCAACCAATTGAACTTAGAGAAAATTCATACTGATGAGAACGGATCAAATATGTTGACGAAATCTTTGCCTAAAGAGAAGCTTGAACCTTGTAGGCAAAAAGCAGGATTGGTAGAGCCCACAATATGAGGCGGATGGGGAGATTGTTGAATATCCACCTCATATTGGATGCCAGAACCCATAAGGAACACTTAATAATTGTGTTAGAAGTGCTACGAGCAGAAAAGTTATACGCCAAATTCAAGAAGTGTGAGCTTTGGCTAGAAAGGGTTGGATTTTTGGGCCATATTGTGACCGCGAAGGGCATCGAAGTTGATCCTTCTAAGATTGAGACTGTCACAAATTGGCCTACACCTGCCAATGTTGGAGACATAAGAAGCTTTTTGGGTTTAGCCGGGTATTATCGACGTTTCATTGAGGGTTTCTCTAAGATAGCGGGCCCAATGACCCAGCTGACTCGAAAAGGTATTAAGTTCCAATGGACTGAAAAGTGTAAACAGAGTTTTCAGGAACTGAAGAAATGGCTAGTTACGGCACCTGTATTAGTTGTACCTGACGGGTCCGACGAATTCGTTATCTACAGCGACGCATCTAAACAGGGATTGGGCTGTGTATTCATGCAGAGAGGGAAGGTTATAGCCTACGCATCGAGGCAGTTGAAACAGCACGAACAAAATTATCCGACACATGACCTTGAGTTAGCAGCGGAAATCCACGCCTTGAAGATATGACATCATTACCTATATGGGAGCGGATGCGAAATTTACACTGATCACAAGAGTCTCAAATACTTCTTCACACAGAAGGAGTTAAACATGAGACAATGAAGGTGGCTGGAATTAGTAAAAGATTATGACTGCACCATACTTTATCACCCAAGCAAGGCCAATGCAGCTGCAGATGCCTTAAGCAGAAAGAGTAGTGGTCAAATGGCGGCATTGAGAACGGTACAAGAGCAATTGATACGAGATTTTGAGAATCTACAGATTGAAGTAATAGCCCCGCCTGTTGACAAATCCAGCATCTTATCTAGTCTGACAATTAAACCCGACTTGAGAGATCGAATTGTGATGGCTCAAAAGGATGACAAATTCTTGGAAAAGATAAGGTCTGGCGTTGGGACAATAAGTAGAGCCGGAGTTGAAGTTACAGTAGATGGAGCACTATTGTTTAACGAACGCCTTTGTGTACTGAAGAACGAACATCTTAGGAATGAAATTCTAGCTGAGGCTCATTCCGCCCCTTATGCGACGCACCCTGGAGGTACAAAGATGTACCGAGATTTATGCGATACATTCTGGTGGAGAAATATGAAAGGTAGTATCGCTAAGTTTGTGGCGAAGTGTATAGTGTGTCAGCAAGTTAAGACCGAGCACCAGAGGCCATTAGGGCCATTGAATCTATTGGAGATACCAAAATGGAAATGGGAGAAGATCTGTATGGATTTCGTGGTAGGCCTTCCAAGATCGAAAGGAGGTTATGATGCTATTTGGGTCATAGTGGATCGACTCACGAAATTAGCTCACTTTTTGCCGGTTCGTATGAATTTTACATTAGAGCAACTAGCACAGTTGTACGTTAAAGAAAAGAGGAAAGAAGAGAGACTCGAGTGACACGGGAAGAAGTAGAGAGAAATTGTAGAAAGGTAGTTTTTCTAAGGAAACCATGTCGATTCTTTTAAAAAATTGACTTTATCATAAAAAGTAAGAATCACAAAAGTTCTTATTTTATTTAGTAAAGTTGGTTCTTTAACGAAATTGACATTGTTTTTTTAGAAAATTTAGTAGAAACCGTAATACATAGATTCCACTTTGTTTGGTAAAGATTTAAAAATTGGATTGTTTAAAAATAGATTTAAAATTCAAATTTTATATAGGTGGCGTAATATAATCGTATCATGTAGAGTTAATAATTACAATGATATGAAAATTTACATCACATTAAAAAGGTGATTTAATAGTGTGTTAGCGTGTGTCTAAAATTTAAAATTTAAACTTATTGATAAATAGAGGCAAATTTTAAATGCTAAACAAACAAAGTATTTCAAAATTGAGAAAATAACCCATTTTTTATGTCTCTAGCCGTTAATTCCGTCTACATGCGCCATCACCTTTATCTTCATCAAGCTTTCAGTGTCACGCCGTACACGTAAAGGACCAGAAACATCTATCCATCAATGGGATTTGACCGCCAAAAGTATAAGGCCCCAAATTGAGAAGAGAAGAAGCCATCCACAGAGTGATACAGAGAGCCAGAAATGGCTGAGGAAGTGAGCAACAAGCAGATCGTATTGCAAAACTACGTGATCGGTTCCCTCAAAGAATCCGACATGTTGTTGAAGCAAACCACTGCCAAACTGAAGGTTCCCGACGATTCTCCCAATTCAATTTTGGTTAAGAATCTCTATTTGTCCTGCGACCCTTATATGCGCCTCCTCGTGAGCAAGACGGAGGGCGGCGGCACTCCATCCTTGGGCTCCGTAAGTCGATTCTAACTGTACTGAGTCCTAATCTGGATTTTAATCTTGTAATCTGCATAATCTTCGCCGTTCTTCTTGGTTAGCCTTTAGTAGGATATGGTGTTGCCAAAGTAATCGACTCTACGCATCCCAATTTCAACAAGGGTGACCTGGTTTGGGGTTTTACTGGCTGGGAGGAGTATAGCCTTATTAAATCTCCAGAGGTTTGCTTTAAGATTCAGCATACAGATGTGCCTCTCTCCTACTATACAGGAATACTTGGTAAGTTGCCCTGACTCCAGCAGTAGAAAGAGATATCTTTTCCTGATAGTTTGGTGTTTGGTGTGTTTTTGGCATTTTACAATTGCAGGATTATATACTTGTTTTGCATAATTTTGATTTAAGGAATGGTGCAATGTTTACATGTCAATTGCACGAGCAGTTATTCAGACTGATTTTTATGTCAATTTCACTGAAAGAAGTTCTGTATCTTTGTAGGTATGCCTGGTGTAACTGCTTATTTTGGTTTCTATGAGATCTGCTCTCCCAGAAAAGGAGAAACTGTCTTTGTTTCAGCTGCATCGGGAGCAGTTGGACAGCTTGTTGGGCAATTTGCAAAGTTGTTAGGATGCTATGTTGTTGGAAGCGCTGGAAGCAAAGAAAAGGTTAGTGCTCTGTTTTAATGTTTCATGTACTCGTAATTTGTGGGGATGTTATCAAAACGTAAAGAGATTGTATGAGAGGAAGTTTATTGAGTTAATAAGTACTTCATCTTTTGTGCCAAAAAAAAAAGCTGTAATATTAATTGTCTTACATTTCATATAGTTGACACATTAGCATAATTATGTACAATATTTTACTGCATATTTTGCATTAATTACTGATTGTATAGTTGATATTATTGGCATAATTGCATGAGAGACCTGTTAGGGCCTATACTAGATAAGAAAATTGTTTTGACGGAATACTAGAGGAGAAATTAGGACGCTGGTATCTTTTCCTTTGTGTCTACAAATTTGGTCTGCTTCCGACTTGGGGAGGGTAAGATCATAGAAGCTTACAAGTTAGAGCAGTTAAAAGTGAATTTTTGGGCTGGTTCAGCCTATTTTAACCATTTCAGCTATTTTAAATCTATTGAGACCATTTCTTGAGTCCTTCAAGCCTGTTTCGAATAGTTTCAGTGTCATTGAATTTTCATTTGTCATCTTATTTATCGCTGCTCTGTACCAGATCAGGCAAACACTTTCCACTCAAGTGAGAACATGTACATTGTGAAGGAATGAAACATGCTTTAGTTGTCCAGACTGAGCTTTTTGTTGACAATGGTAATGATATACATGTGAACATTAAAGATGCAAATATTTATAGAAACCTTCAGTGAAAGTTGTATAAATTCTTTCTTAATATGGCTCACATAGAGGAGTCATGGAAGAACTCCAGCAAACTCAGGGTTGATAATGGTTTTTTTAACCTTTTGAAGCTGGGTTTAATTGGTACATATTGGGTCAATTACAACTCTGTGAATCACATTATTATGTTCATGTTGCGTATCGAGTTAGCAGACCCGAAACTGTACTAACCTTTGTTGCTTGCTTAATTTCTTTTTAATGTTAAAGGTCGACATTTTGAAGAACAAGTTTGGTTTCGATGATGCATTTAACTACAGGGAAGAGCCAGATTTGAATGTTGCTTTGAAAAGGTTAGTTTCAAGCTTCTCTCTTGGCTTTGGAATATAAGGCAATTCACACTCGAAGAGCCAGATTTTAGAATTCTTAATATTTTCTTAGTGCTTGTTCTGTGTCTCTATTTTTGGTTTTGAGTTTTAATTTGAATTCGTTTTCAGGTTTAAGTCTCAGATGTAATGTAATTTACGCAAATATTTTCAGTACTTTTTTGTTTTTTACACAGATAACACTCAAAATGACATAATCTCACTTCAGTTTTCTTTATAAATTTTCCTTGTTTTCATTTGAATTGCCCTTTTTTAATTTTTTGAAAATTAAAAACTGAAAAGAAAAAACTGTGTACACTTTTAACCCAAATTTATATCTGATACATGCCAGAGGCTAAATGCTTGCAAAAGGTAGTGGTAACAGAACAAATATTTGTCATGTGTGTAATATTTGATTTAGGTACTTCCCTCACGGGATTGATATTTACTTTGAGAATGTTGGAGGAAAGATGCTTGACGCAGTGCTTCTCAACATGAGAAACTATGGCCGGATTGCTGTCTGTGGGATGATCTCTCAATACAACCTAAAGCAGCCTGAAGGTGTACACAACTTATTCTGTGTTACCACAAAGAGAATCCGCATGGAAGGTTTTGGTGCTAGTGACTACTTTCATCTCTACCCAAACTTTCTTGAGAAGATTCTACCTCAAATAAAAGAAGGGAAGATCGCCTATGTAGAGGACATAGCTGAAGGCCTTGAAAACGCACCGCATGCTCTGCTTGATCTCTTCTCTGGGCGTAATGTTGGGAAAAAGTTGGTTGTGGTTGCTCGCGAATAAGATATGCAACATGTAATAATCTTTCTCGAGCTTTGGCTATGCTGATTACTGATTGACAGATGATGGTATGAGTTCGTGCAGTTTCTACCTCTACACTTATGATCTATCCATATGTAGATGTGTGTGTGTATATTGTTGGAACAGAATCTACCAACAATTAATGTATACCATTAAAAATCAAAGATGGATTCTCTGTTATTACTTATTAGTAAGCTCTCTGGTTTCTCCGCACATTAATTGGCACTCCTTGTATAGTCATAATTTTCTGGATCATCATATAGTAAGCCCGATGTCGTATCAAAATTTCTGCGGATTAACATATACTCAAAGTTGGTGAAAGGGGTACGTTGAGTTCGACATAGTTGCATGGAGAAAGCTGTTAGCATCCCACTCAATCAAATCAACCAAAAGCTGTTAGCATCCCACTCAATCAAATCAACCAAGTATTGACCGTAATGTAAGGTGTACAAAATTTGTACATATCTTTTTTATATTTACTTAAATATTCTTTGTTACATCTTTCTTAAAATCACAATTCTTAGATATGCATGTGAATTAAAGAATGTATACAAATTTTGTACATATTTTATGTACAGCTAGCACCTTTCAGTTTTATATGTAGAATAGACCCACTGAGTGTATAGATAAACACTAGGATTTATTTGTTCATATATGATGTACAAAAGTTGCAAAGTGTTATTCGTACATACAATATATACAAAATTTATATACGTTTCTTAATTTACGCATAGATCGAGAGGTTGTGATTTCAAAAATGTGTCAAATTATAATACAAAGGTTTAATACATATTCTATGTACAAATATTCATTTCTCTACAAAAACTGTACACATAAATATTTGTCATTTTAAGAAGATGAGCTCATACAAATTTTGTACATAAAAGATGTAAAAATAAGGAAATTTCTAGGGAAATCTCTGTACAACCACATCCGGATGTGATAGAAAATTTTCGTATTTAGAGTTTTATGTAAAAGGGTAAAAGATACCTAATCAATAATAACTCTAAATTTTCTATATATTTCTATAAATCTCCAAAAACAAGCTCTCAGATGATGCCACTAAATTGAAGGACCTGAAATTTCAAGGAGGACCCACCTACCGGATTGTTTCTCCAAAAACCTCATCTAGAGCCCAATATATAAACCGCCCCGCTACTTACTTGGCCATGCACGGAGAGATCGAGAGAGATTAACAGAGACGGAGAGAGAATGGGAGAGGAAGTGAGCAACAAGCATATCTTATTGCAAAACTACGTAATCGGTTTCCCCAAAGAATCCGACATGTTATTGAAGCAAACCACTACAAAACTGAAGGTTCCCCAAGATTCTCCCAATTCAATTTTGGTGAAGAATCTCTATTTGTCCTGCGACCCTTATATGCGCCCTCGCATGAGCAAGACGGAGGGCAGGGCAGCTACATTCCACCCTTTATGCCCGGCTCTGTAAGTCAATTCTAATTGTAACCTTCTTCATGCCAATTCTGAATTTCAATTCAGTTCAGTATTTTCTATATGGACTTGAGTTTGAACAATCCATGGCTATACCTTGCAATTGGGTTACATGATCAAGAAAATGCCTTTGGTACAGTAAGGGTAATTGAGAAACATGATGGATAATTATATTTGCACCACAAAGAACTCACTGCCAAAATAGCATTAGTACCAATTACTCCAGTTGTTGGTTCACCCAGCAACTGCATTAGGATACAGAGCTAACAACTGTGTGTTATGTTGTTATTTTTTCTAAATAAATATAGGCTCCGTCTCACAGAGTTCATCTTAATCACAGTCACAGATGCTGACCTGCAATAAGTTTGAATTTGCCCTTGTCTTCTTTAATTCTGTCCTGTGGCTGAATTTAAAATATCAGTGATTAAATTTTGTGGAGATTTTAGCAATTTGCTCTTTCTGGTAATGCCTTCATGCTAGTAGCACCGATCAATGGATTATGTCCATTGCTCTATATGCAGCAACAAAATAGAAAGAGTCTTAAGTCGCATTTCGTCCATTAAATTGACATTAACATTACAAAAGGCAGAGAGGAATGAGAAATTTGGAATAAAAAAATTATGACATTGGATAAATTTGGATGTCTCACATGGTGTCTAGAAATAGACATTCAAATAGACAATGTGTGTTTTTTTGTTGCCACATCATTTAGACATTGTAGATTTAAGCACCCGTTGGAGAGTTTTTCTGTGGTAAATGTCCATTTTGCTTATTTGGCAGATTTTTTTTTTCACAAAAGCACAGTTGCATTGAAGATGCTCTTCATACACAAGAGTACAGTACACTTCTGAAAGGGTTGTTGGATTGGCATCTAGTCACCACACTCAAAAAGTCAAATTGTCTCTCACTTATACGATTTAATCAGTTGCCCAATAACTTTGTACTACTCTTAAATATTCACCATTCTTGTTGATTAGCCTATAACAGGATATGGTGTTGCCAAAGAAGTGGACTCTACGCATCCCAATTTCAACAAGGCTGACATGGTTTGGAGCATAATTGTCTGGGAGGAATACAGCCTTATTAAATCTCCAGAGGTTTGCTTTAAAATTCTGAATACAGATGTGCCTCTCTCCTACTTCACAGGAATAATTGGTGAGTGACTCCATCAGAACTCCAGCACTATGAAGAGATATATATCGTTTCCTGATAATTCGATATTTGGTTTGTTTTTGGCATTGTAGAAGCATGATGATATACTTCCTATATAGTAACTATATAGTAAGAATATTCTCGGTTATTGTTGCAAGCAACCAGCGACGGACCCAGGATTTTGTGTAGGACCGAAGTTGGATTTAGAGAAAAAACAATCGGGGGTTGGCTGCCCCCAAAAAGTTGTTTTATACTATACTGGAAATTTTTTAAAATGAAATTGTACTAGAAATGTTAGAATACATAAAATTTTCAAAAAATTTTGATACATTCTACTTTGTAAATGAGTTTAAACTAAATCTGAAATATAATAATATTCTTCCAAATACATAAGTTACAAACATATATAATAACTTTAACCACTATTTATTTATTAATGACAAACAAAAACAAATAAATATTGTAGCACAACAGATAAAAAAGTCTTCATTCTCCTAGATACATCATAAAATAGATAAAAAGTAAACTTAAATTTATTTTTGGTATTGAGCTAACTAGATATGTCTATAAATGAGATATTTAGACAAATACCTTAAAAAAAAAAAAATTTACAAAAATACGTTCAAACTTCCTCTCCGCAACAATATGGTCGAATTCTTTCAGAAACATATGGGTAGAGGTGTCAAGATGCAGCCCGCCCGGAAAAGCTCAGGACCGGCCGGTCCGAGTCACGGACCATTACCCACGGTTAATCGCTAGCCCGTAAAAAAAATGAAATTT
Organism: Nyctanthes arbor-tristis; assembly: GCA_963692815.1. NCBI lineage: Eukaryota > Viridiplantae > Streptophyta > Magnoliopsida > Lamiales > Oleaceae > Nyctanthes > Nyctanthes arbor-tristis. The sequence continues at coordinate 13,469 of CAVNYN010213523.1, forward strand.
AAAAAGTTTGGCAGAGAACCGTTGGCAGCTCTCTGCCAAAAAGCTGCCTGTAGCAGCCTACTACTGCTGCAGGTCGTAGGAGCCTGCAGCGCATCACTACAGACGCCACTTTTTAACTAAAAGTTTTAAAATTTTTTTTCTTGTATTATCATGTCATGTTATTATATTAATAGTTGAGATTTACTATAAGTCTAAAACTATAGTGATATAAATTAATGAATAGTTATTTGTGTTGTTATATTTTAAATTTCAAACAATATTTGAATTTCAAGGTTTTATATGTAATAGAATATTTAAAGTTGATTATTAAAAATTTTACTTTTTAATTAGAATTAAAAAATCTAAGAAACTAGTGATACCTTTAAAAAATGTAGCAAATTTCTCATTGAATTATTTCAATTGTAATGTATTTATTATAAAATTTAAATGTAAAATGTGGTAGGAAAAAAAAGAAAAAAGAGGCCTACATGGGTTGGGTCAACCCGTAGCCCAAATGGGCCAAACGAGTGGGCCGGGCCATAGATCAAAAGATTCGGGCTGGTCTGTCCCGTCCCGGCCCGGCCCCACAGTCAGCATGTGCGGGCTTCTCTGCATAGCGGGCTGTGCCAGGCCACAAGGCTAGTTGGCGGGGACAACTCAGCCTGTCCGTTTCGACATCTCTATATATGGGGTACAGTCAAATGCACTAATCATGCGCAAGTGGTGGGGCTCATGTTAACTTTTTTTAATATAGCTCATGATGTTAACTTAATTAATATTTTTTTTTTTGGAGGAAAAATATTGTTGTTCTAAATATGAAAAAGTTATATCTTTTAATTATAAAAAAGTTACATATAAAAAATTTTACATAGAAAAAATTGCATTTAATTAAATACTTATATATTTAAAAGACATTTAATTAAAAAGTAACACGTAAAAAATCAAATAGAAAAAATGTTAAATTTAATTAAAAAGTTACACTTCAAAAATCGCATATAAAAAAAGCTACATTTAGGTAAAAAAGTCACGTATAAAAAAATCAATTTCGTATCACTATTGAATTAAAAAGTCATATATATAAAAAAATGTCACATTTCTTGTCACCACTGAATTAAAAAGTCACATATAGAAAAAGTAACATTTCGTGTCACTATTACATTAAAAAGTCACATTTCGTATCATCATTAAATTAAAAAGTCACATATAGAAAAAGTCACATATCGTGTCACCATTAAATTAAAAAGTCACACAAAGAAAAATTCACATTTCGTGTCACTATTAAACTAAAAAGTCACATATTGAAAGAGTCACATTTAGTGTCACCATTGAATTAAAAAGTCACATATAGAAAAAGTCACGTTTTGTGTCACAATTGAATTAAAAAGTCACATTTAAATAAATCACATTTCGTGTCATCATTGAATAAAAAAGTCACATTTTGTGTCACTATTGAATTAAAAAGTCACATATGAAAAAAACCGCTACATATGCCATTACTTAATTAAAAAGTCACATTTTATGTACTTATTAAACTAAAAAATTACATAAAGAAAAAGTCACATTTTAATTAAAAAGTCAAATATAGTTACATAAAGAAAGTCGCATATAAAAAATGCTATATAGAAAAAGCTACATTTAATTAAAAACTCACACATAGAAAAAATCACATTTCGTGTTACTATTGAATTAAAAAGTTACATATAGAAAAAGTCACATTTTATATCACTATTAAATTAGAATGTCACATATAAAAAAATCACATTTTATGTCACTATTGAATTAAAAAGTCATGTATACAAAAAGTCACATTATGTGTCACTATTGAATTAAAAAATCACATATAGAAAAAACCACATTTCATGCCATTATTTAATTAAAAAGTCACATTTTATGTAATTATTAAATTAAGAAGCTACATATAGAAAAAGTCATATTTTAATTGAAAAGTCAAATATAGTCACATAACGAAAAAGTCGCATGTAAAAAATGCTATATAGAAAAAGCTACATTTAATTAAAAAGTCATATAAAAAAGTCGCATAAAAAAATCACATTTCGTGTCACTATTGAATTAAAAAGTCACATATAAAAAAAAGTCACAATTTGTATCACTATTAAATTGAAAAGTCATATTTTATATCACTATTTAATTAAAAAGTCACATTTTATTTAAAAACTTGAATATTATCACATAAAAAAAAGTCACATATAAAAAATTTTATAAGAAAAATTAAAAAAGTCAAATATAATCATTTTTTTTCAAAAGGTCATGCATAGAAATTAAAAATTCACATTTACAGTCGCATATATGCCTTCTCAAAAAGCCACAGATAGAAAAATGTCATGTATAAAAATCATGTTTAAAAGTCACATCTATATCATCTGAAAAAAGTCATATATAAAGAAAAGTTATATATAAGACTAATTAAAAAGTTACATTTAAAGTCGCACGTAGATCATTTCAACAAAGTCATATAGAAAAAAGTCACATTTAAAATTCATATTTAGGTTGTCTAGAGAAATGCCCGTATAACCAAGGAGTCACATATGAAATTAATTAAAAAGTCACATTGCCTAAAGTTGAACAAAAATAAGAATCTCAATCATTAATTATTTTTTTAAAAAAAAGGGGAAAAAAGAAAATCCTAATAAAATTGTGAGACGTATTCTCACGCGCTAGCAATTGGTTCCAATAAATATAATAGAATGATGTTGCATATCAGATCGCGTTAACTATACCCATCACAGTGACATCATCAGAAAGAAGTTTTTCGAAACTCAAGTTTATAAAAACATATCTTCGGTCAAACATGTCACAAGAAAGATTTAATGGTTTGACAATGTTGTCTATTGAAAAAGAAATAAGATGAAAAATTAGATTGTGAATATTTGATTAGCATATTTGTTTTGAAAAATGCAAAATGCTCGGTATTTAAGCAACATATTAGCACATTGTAATGCATTTTGGTGATAATATACTAATATTTTTGAATATGATTCTTTTTGTATTTAACGTCTGGTATATTATTGTGATTTTGCGTTTTATATATGTTGTATTTAATGGTAAAAGATTTTTCTTCTAGATTATGTTGGGCCTATTTTGTGGAGGACCTGGAGGTCATCTCGGGCCCTGGAAATCACAGAGCCGGCCCTGAACATTATATATCTATAGCAGAGCCTAAGTTGTTGCATTATATACACATCCTTGTTAATAAAATTAAAACCCCACCTTATGTCGATGTTCAATGGATAAGGGTTACTAATGGAGGAATTCCATATTGCTTTGAATGAAGTTTCTATCATCTCTACTTTTAGCTATAACACTGAAACTCTTGCCTTCAAGCCTACAGAATTTTTATCATGGATTGATGATCATACATTAGTATATATCGTTTTTGCGTGTAATTAACTTAAAATTTGAAATTCATTATCGAACTTACTCGTAGAAAAAAACTTCCATGCTCTGGTGGCATAGTCCATACCATGTCCCAATATCTGAAAGCAAAAGTAAATTGATTATTATTAGTATACATAAGATAAAGCATTATCTTATAATGTTCAAATATTTTTTTATTAGTCTCAATTAAAGCAAATATAGACTCACCCTCTTTTGTTTTCTCGTAAGTGGCAGTTGAGGACATTTTGGACTCCTTAGATCGGAAGATATTGTATCTCAACGATCAAACCACTCGGAGATAATAATGTACATATGAGTCCAACAATATCACCACATGATCTTTGCACTGGTGTAAATTGACTGAAGGATCAGGAGCAGAACCAACATACAAGAACGTCGAAAAGACGGTTGCAAAAAACCCAAGACGAAAACCCGTGGTGCCATCTCTTTATATAATGATGAATACCGTAATTCGAGTAATTTCTTCGGAGAAAAACAATGAAGCCGTTGATGTTTTGTACATAAAACAGGTATATATGAAGGTGTCTTTATATAAAGAGGTCGAATTTGTTTTCTAAATCCTAAGATTGAAAGGAGAAGGAAAGGTAATAATCCTAATTAGACTTAGGTTAAGAGTAATTTGCACTATTGGCTTGATGATTTAGTTGAAATTTGGAAACTTGGGATTACATTCTTTTTTAATTTAAAATTTGGAAACTTATTGTTGTAAAAAAAAAATGGAAACTTATTGGTAAGGCTGCACAAGTTGACGCCTATTTATCCCCTATTTTGCCATATCAAATCTTTAGTTAATTCCCTTCATTGTTTTTTTACTCGCTTATCCATGTATCCAGACGGGTATCATAAGAAATCCAGGTACTCTAACACTGTATAACCAGTACAAATCAAGAATTCCATGCCTGGCAATTGCATTGCCTTTGCCTATTAGGCTTGTCGAAAAATGAGGAGCTTCTGCCCCCGAAGCACAGCTCAACTGCTGGAACAATCGGCGCAAAGTCTCACTACCAGCAGCAGGGTGGGGGTTCGACTCGTGCTGGGCGCATAGCTTGATGATTATCAATTTTGAGTGGGATTCCTCGTGTGCAGTAGTGTATAGGCTGGCGTTAAGAGCTTGGGATCAGTTGAGGCATATCATACGATTTACCTCTTTTAGAGTACTAGGGGCGGGATCCTGAAGACCCAGGATTAGTCTGGTGAAGCTGGAAAACCTGATGCCAATAAAAAGAAAAATGAGGAGCTGCTACGCTGGGCCAAAGACCTTTTCCATGGTTCCCCCGTTACGCAAATTTAATCTCAAAGGAAGTCCTTCATAATGGGTGCTAAATAACTTCTGCATATGCATTGCATTGTAGCACAAAATCATTACTACATACTAATCTTTGAGGAAACATATCAACTATTTGCCCAAAAAACCTAACTTGCTTGCAGCCAGACGTAGAAGAAAAACAACAAGATAACAGGAAGAAGAGAAAGTTGAGGGATACGGGGACAAGTCAAGAGAAGTGGTAGAAACAATGATACATAATGATTTATCCTAGAAACAGAGAGAATAACCCATTTATGCGCCCGTTTACCCACTCATTTTAATGAGTTTTAATGAGAAATATAAGAGACAATGTGTATATTTAGCTCATCAAAAAAAAATGAGTGGAGTTGAATAATGAAGATTTATATAATATATACGGGTCTCATAAAATACATAAATCTGATTGATTTGATTAATTTTTATTTAAAAATAAAATTGATTTGCAAATTGGCTATGGGCTTGTTTGATTCTGATTATTTTCTCAATTTATAATTTTACCTACTACTGATTTGACATTTCATTTGACAATTGCTCAATTACAATTATATATTTTAAATATTTTTACATTTTTAATACACATTCTACGTATCTCCTTATTATAATTTCCGTATATTTAAACAAATAATGAGAATCAAACAAGTTCTATATCTCTCTATCCGTTATTCCGTCTATATACAAACCATCGCCTTCGCCACCTTTATCAAACTTTTACAGTCAAAATTATAAAAGTAGTAAACTATTTAGATAAGGCCACGTAAACATCTGGAAGAATCCATCCATCCATAGGATTTGACCGCCCAAACTATAAAGCCCCAAATTGAGAAGAGAAGAAGCCATGCACACAGTGATACAGAGAGCCAGAAATGGCTGAGAAAGTGAGGAACAAGCGGATCGTGTTGCAAAATTACGTGATTGGTTCCCCCAAAGAATCTGACATGTTATTGAAGCAAACCACTACCAAACTGAAGGTTCCGGACGATTCTCCTAATTCAATTTTGGTTAAGAATCTCTATTTGTCCTGCGACCCTACTTTGCGCCTCCGCATGAGCAAGACAGAGGGCAGCGACACTCCATCCTTTTCCTTTGGTTCCGTAAGTTGATTCTCACTGTACTGAGTCCTAATCTGGATTTTAACCTTGTACTTTGCATAATCTTCGCCATTCTTCTTGGTTAGCCGTTAATAGGATATGGTGTTGCCAAAGTAGTCGACTCTACGCATCCCAATTTCAACAAGGGTGACCTGGTTTGGGGCTTTACTGGCTGGGAGGAGTATAGCCTTATTAAATCTCCAGAGGTTTGCTTTAAGATTCAGCATACAGATGTGCCTCTCTCCTATTATACAGGAATACTTGGTAAGTTGCCCTGACTCCAGCAGTAGAAAGAGAGATATTTTCCTGATAATTTGGTGTTTGGTGTGTTTTTGGCATTGTAGAATTGCATGATTATATACTTGCTATGCTTAATTTTGATTTAAGAATGGTGCAATGTTTAGGATTCAATTGCACGAGCAATTATTGAGGCTAACTTTTATGCCAATTTCACTGAAAGAAGTTCTGTATGTTTGCAGGTATGCCTGGTTTAACTGCTTATATTGGTTTCTATGAGATCTGCTCTCCCAGAAAAGGAGAAACTGTCTTTGTTTCAGCTGCCTCAGGAGCAGTTGGTCAGCTTGTTGGGCAATTTGCAAAGCTGTTAGGATGCTATGTTGTTGGAAGTGCTGGAAGCAAAGAAAAAGTTAGTGCTCTGTTTAATTTTTTCATTTACCGGTAATTTGTGGGGATGTTATCAACAGTTAAAGAGATTGTATCAGAGGAAGTTTATTGAGTTAATAAGTACTTCATCTTTTGTGCCAAAAACAGCTGTAATATTAATTGTCTTCCATGTCATATAGTTGGCCCATTAGCATAATTATGTACAATATTTTAGGGCATATTTTGCATTAATTACTGATTGAAAAGTTGATATTATTGGCATAATTGCATGAGAGACCGGTTAGGGCCTATATTAGATAAAAAAATATTGTTTTGAAGGAATACTAGAGGAGAAATTAGGACACTGGTATATTTTCTTTTTGTGTATGAATGTGGTCCGCTTCCCACATGGGGAGGGTAAGATTGTAGAAGCTTACAATTTAGAGCAGTTAACGTGAATTTTCTGGCTGGTTCAGCCTATTTTCAACCATTTCAGATATTTTAAATATATTGAGACAATTTCTTGATTCCTTCAAGCATTTATCGCTGCTCTGCACCAGATCAGGCAAAAACTTTCCACCCAAGTGTGAACATTTGCATAGTGAAGGAATGAAACATGGTTCATAATTGTGCTTTGGTTGTCCAGATTGAGCTTTATGTGGACAATGGTAATGATAAACATGTGAACATTAAAGATGCAAATATTTATAGATACCTTCACTGAGAATCGTATTAATTCTTTCCTAATATGGCTCACATAGAGGAGTCATACAGGAACTCCAGCAAACTCAGGTTTGATAATGGTTTTTAGCCTTTTGAAGCAGGGTTTAATTGGTGCATATCAGTTCAATTACAACTCTGTGAAACACTTTATTATGTTCATGTTGCATATTGAGTTAGTAGACCCGAAACTGTACTAACCTTTGTTGCTTGCTTAATTTCTTTTTAATGTTAAAGGTCGACCTGTTGAAGAACAAGTTTGGTTTCGATGATGCATTTAACTACAAGGAAGAGCCAGATTTGAATGTTGCTTTGAAAAGGTTAGTTTCAACCTTCTCTCTTGGCTTTGGAGTATAAGGCAATTCACGCTAGAAGAGCAAGATTTTAAAATTCTTAATATTTGCTTAGCGCTTGCTCTCTGTCTCGATTTTTGGTTTTAAGTTTTGAATTCATTTTCAGGATTACCTCTCAGATGTAATTTACGCAAATATTTTGCTATGCATTTTTTTTTTTTTTTTGGCACAGAGAACACTCAAAATGACAAGATCTCACTTCAGTTTTCTTTATAAATTTTCCATTTGAAGAGCCCTTATTTTATATTTGAAAATTAAAAACTGAAAACCACAAACTCTGTGCACACTTTTAACCCAAATTTATATCTGATTGATGCCAGAGGCTAAATGCTTGCAAAAGGTGGTGTTAACGGAAGAAATATTTGTCATGTTTCTAATATTTGATTTAGGTACTTCCCTAACGGGATTGATATTTACTTTGAGAATGTTGGAGGAAAGATGCTTGACGCAGTGCTTCTCAACATGAGAAACCATGGCCGGATTGCTGCGTGTGGGATGATCTCTCAATACAACCGAGAGCAGCCTGAAGGTGTGCGCAACTTATTCTGTATTACCACAAAGAGAATCCGTATGGAAGGATTCGTTACTAGAGATTACTTTCATCTCTACCAAGACTTTCTTGAGAAGATTCTACCTCAAATAAAAGAAGGGAAGATCGCCTATGTAGAGGACATAGCTGAAGGCCTTGAAAATGCGCCGCGTGCTCTACTAGACCTCTTCTCTGGTCGTAATGTTGGGAAACAGTTGGTTGTGGTTGCTCGTGAATAAGATACGCAACATGCAATAATCTCTCGTGCTTCGGCTATACTGATTACTGAATGACACTTGATGGTTTGAGTTGGTGCAGTTTCTGTCTATATACAAACACTTATGGTGTATCCAAAATTTTAACATATATATATATATATATATATATATTGGGAACAGAATCTACCCATATTGATGTATATAATTGATGTATATATACTATTAAAAATTACCTGGATTCTCTGTTATTACTTATTAGTAAGCTCTCTGGTTTCTCCACACATTAATTGGCACACCTTTTATAGTCATAATTTTTCTGGATCATCATATAATAAGTCCAATTTCGTATCAAAATTTCTGCATATTGTTGTCAATGTGGTAGCAACATATACCCAAAGTTGGTAAATGGGAGAGGAAGTGAGCGACAAGCAGATCTTATTGCAAAACTACGTGATCGGGTTCCCGAAAGAATCTGACATGTTATTGAAGCAAACCACAACAAAAGTGAAGGTTCCCCAAGATTCTCCCAATTCAGTTATGGTGGAGAATATCTACTTGTCCTGCGACCCTTATATGCTCCTGCGCGTGTGAGCAAGACGGAGGGCAGTTACATTCCACCCTTTACGCCCGGCTCTGTAAGTCAATTCTAATTGTAACCTTTTAAATATAGGCTCCGTCTCAGAGAGTTCATCTTAAGCACAGTCACAGATGCTGACCTGCAATAAAATATCAGTGATTAAAATTTGTGGAGATTTTAGCAATTTGCTCTTTCTGGTAATGCCTTCATGATAATAACACCTCCAATGGATTATGTCCGTTGCTCTATATGCAGCAACAAAATAGAAAGAGTACTCTGATGTCGCATTTCGTCCATTAAATTGACATTAGCATTGCAAACGACAGAGAGGAATGAGAAATTTGGAATAAAAAAATTATGACATTGGATTAGTTTGGATGTCTCACATGGTGTCTAGAAATAGACATTCAAATAGACAATGTGTGTTTTTTTGTTGCCACATCATTTAGACATTGTACATTTAAGCACCCGTTGGAGGGTTTTTCTGTGGTAAATGTCCATTTTGCTTATTTGGCAGATTTTTTTTCCCCACAAAAGCACAATTGCATTGGAGATGCACTTAATACACAAGAGTACAGTACACATACTGAACGGGTTATTGGATTGGCATCTAGTCACCACACTCAAAAAGTCAAATTGTGTCTCACTTATATGATTTAATCAGTTATTTCAGTTGCCCAATAACTTTGTCCTACTCTTAAATCTTCACCATTCTTGTTGATTTGCCTATAACAGGATATGGTGTTGCCAAAGAAGTGGACTCTACGCATCCCAATTTCAACAAGGGTGACATGGTTTGGAGCATAATTGTCTGGGAGGAATACAGCCTTATTAAATCTGCAGAGGTTTGCTTTAAAATTCTGAATACAGATGTGCCTCTCTCCTACTTCACAGGAATACTTGGTAAGTGACTCCATCAGAACTCCAGCACTATGAAGAGATATATATCGTTTCTTGATAATTCGATATTTGGTGTGTTTTTGGCATTGTAGAAGCATGATGATATACTTGCTATATATATATATATAAATATAACTATATATAATAAGAATATAACTATATAATAAGAATATTCTCGGTTACTGTTGCAAGCAACAGTGACCTCAACAGTAACTTCATTTTTTTGTTTTTTTGTTTTTTTGGCTCTATTATTTTCTTCCTAAGCTTACATCTGGTCCCAGAAACTTCTACCCTCTTTAACCTTGGGCTTACTCACTGTCGCCAGAAAGTTCTTCTTTTCTTTCTTCCTCTTTTTTTTTTTCAAGCGTCTTAATCGCAAATCGGCACCCATTCAATGCCCAAAACACATCATTTTCTTTTGCAAGAGAAAACACTCACATCAGTTCCTTTTGTCGACCCGCCACGTAGTTCTCGCCGGCGAAGAGGTAAGCTTCGTCAAATTGTTTCTTGGATTTGTACCTGAATTTTTTGTATGTAATTTTCTTAGGGTGAATTCAAATGTTTTCCTATTTTTTGCACCTCTAACCTTCTGCATTTTAATTCTAATGAGGAGGCTAAAATTTTTTTCTACTTTAGTAGCAAGTATACTCCTATTGGCTAGGGATGTTGTTAAATGGTAATTTCTCTCTTTGTGTGTCTATGTATGTGTACACGCAAGTTTTCTCATTCTTTTTTGGGTAGAATGGAGAGAGACATTTAAGGTTTGAAGCATGACTTGCGTATAATCGGCATAGAGATTGTATGGTTTACATTTTGGAAGATGTAATTTTTCCGGACTTATATTCAAATGTGGCTTGTTTTGGGCATCTGAGTATGATATAATTTTGGATGCTTGAATATGAACTCGACAGCATTGGACGAGACAATTAGTTTGCAGTTTCTCCTTTGAAGCTCATTAAGGAGCTGCAATAATTTATATCAAAGCATTCTTCTTTTCCTAAGGCTATTCACCTTGAGCAAAATGAGTGTTAGTTTGCTAATTCACTATCAAAGTATTCTCTTTTACTAAGGCTATTCACTTTGAAGAAAATGAGTGTTAGTTTGCTAATTCACTATCAAAGTATTCTTCTTTTACTAAGGCTATTCACTTTTGAAGAAAATGAGTGTTAGTTTGCTAATTCATGAAAATCAAGAACACAGAAATGGAAAACCATGAATGTGAACAAAGAAATTTTAATTAATGAAAGGTAAACAAGAGACTGTGGATTGAGTAAAAGTATCCTATGAAGGTTCGAAAATTAAAAATTAATGAATTCCCATCTTATATTCTACTGTTAACATTTTTGAGTAAATTAAATTTGCGTTTCTGCAGCTTAAGATGAAAGTGAACCAGTATCCATGTATTATACTATTACCTTGTGTTCAAATCGAATCTTAAATGTTTGAAAAAATTGGGCATGTTTTATGTCTAACTGTTGTCCTTAAAATAGAGTGTAGAGTTGACATCTTCCACGTAGAATGGTAGTATACACTATCAATGTTGGATATTCATTTCAAATTTCTCATTGCTTCTCGGTGTTCTTTACAGAGTTTACTAAATTATACTAAACTATCCACGCGGATTCTAGCAAAAAATGAAACAAAACATGTGCATTCTCTTTCATGTGTGTGTAACCAGAAAGTAACGTACCTAGCGTGTACTTTTTTTTATTTTATTTTAATGAAAGAGCAATTTTATTATAATGGAAATCACGATACAGACACAAAACGACATTGACACAGACAACAGCACATATACAAAGGCTTGGCTAGTGAATAGCCTACATCCGACCAAATACAAACAATACACAACCTAGCGTGTATTTGTCCACTCTAATGCCAGTCACTTCTATGTGCCTAAATAACCTCTCTGTCGTGTTGAACTCTCCACACAATAAAATATGCTTCAATAAATGTTTCAGATTATGTTGTCATGACTTTTAAAATCATCAAACATTCTCCCAATTATGAATAGATCACAACTTCCCCTTCTATAAACGTGAAAAAATGCACTAGCAAAAAAAGAATCGCCGCATATCTTGATTTTATTGCCTAAACACAATTTAATTCTACTATAAGAAAGGCTCTTTTTTCATCTGGAATGTCATTCAGCCAGTCAATCATTGGCTTCGCCTTCCAACACTGCCACAAAAAGTTGAGACATGATATTTGAGCTTTGCAAGTGTGCCTTTATATATAAAAGTTTTGGCTCGTCTATTTATAAAATTCATGTTAGATACCCGTCAAAAAATAAATAAAATTTATGAACTAAAACAAGTTAGAAACTTACTCCGAGAAACCCATCAAATAGTTGAAGCTTTACTTAAATTTTCTGCAGCCAAAAGAGACAAAAAACATTCACCAAATAGTTAGAAAAATATTTTTTTCAAAAAACAGCTTCATTCAAAACATATTTTCCCTGTTGTTGCCCACTTTGAACCTTGATCACTCAAAATGAGCAATGAAAACTTGCTTAATCCCTTAAAATAGAGCAATGAAATAGGGTTACAGTACGAAAAATCCCTCAAACAGATCAATGGAACAAGCTAAGCAAGGATAGTCTTTAAAAGCATATTCATAACAGAGCAATCAAAAGTTGCCTAAGCCCTCAAAATAGAGCAATGAAACAGAGTTAAAAACTCAAGATGTCTACAAAATTTTCAAGGCAAAAAAGAAAAAGACAAAACGAAGGAAAGAAAGAACATAAAGAAATCAAAAGACAAAACACTTATGAGAGGAGAAAAACTCAAGATGTCTTCAAAATTTTCAAGGCAAAAAAAAGAAAAGAACAAAGTAAAAGAAAGAAAGAACATAAAGAACACTTACAAGAAAGAAAGAACATAAAGAAATCAAAAGGCAAAACACTTATGAGAACTCTTACTAGAAAGAAATAATATATAGAAATCAAAATGTAGAACACTTACTAGAGGAGAAAAGCTCAAGATGTCTTCAAAATCTTCAAGGCAAAAAAGAAAAGGACAAAACAAAAGAAAGAAAGAACATAAGAAACACTTACAAGAAAGAAAGAACATAAAGAAATCAAAACACAGAACACTTACGAGAACTCTTACAAGAAAGAAAGAACATGAAGAAATCAAAATGCAGAACACTTACGAGAGGAGAAAAACTCAATATGTCTTCAAAATTTTCAAGGTAAAAAAGAAAAGGACACAACAAAAGAACGAAAGAAAGAACAAAAAGAACACTTATAAGAAAGAAAGAACATAAAGAAATCAAAATGCAGAAACCTTATGAGAATTCTTACAAGAAAGAAAGCACATAAAGAAAACAAAATGCAAAACACTTATGAGAGGAGAAAAACTCAAGATGTCTTCAAAATTTTCAAGGCAAAAAAGAAAAAAATACAAAACAAAAGAAAGAAAACAATAAAGAACACTTACTGAGTGCTCAAGATGCAAAATAACAAGTGAGAAATGAGAGAGAAACTCACATCAGAATTTAGAAATGTGCCTCATAAAGAACTGGGCATGCAGTTCTCTGCTACAGTGTGCGAGACGAATTTACTATTTATATAAAATATAAACTGCTTTCTAAGGTTTCAACATTAGAAACTGTTTCAGAACATATCCAATTGCCTCCTAGACAAACCCATTCTTTGACAAAAGGGTAACCAGTGGACTTCAATGGTTAACATCATAGGAAATGTTGTAGCGCTTCAAACTAGTGTTGTAAACACATAATGCATTAGTGACTAGTTTTGGACTTCCTTTCATGTGTGTGTAACCCAAAAGCAATATACCTAGTGTGTACTTTTCCACTCTAATACCAGCCACTTCCATGCGCCTAAATAACACTTCTACCGTGTTGAACTCTCCACACAAGAAAATATGCTTCAAGTAGGTGTTCTAGATTACGTTGTCTTGACCTTTAAACTCATTAAGCATTCTCCCCATTATGAATAGATCAATAAATGTGAACGAATGCGCTTGCAACAAAAGGATCGCTGCATGTCTTCGATTTTATTGCGTAAGCACAATTTACTTCTACTATAAAAAATTATGTGTGTGTAACCTGAAAGCAACGTACCTAGCGTGTATTTGTCCACGCCAATGCCAGTCACTTTCATGGTTATGCCGTGTTGAACTCTCCACACAAGAAAAGATGCGTCAAGTAGATTATCCAAATTACGTTGTCTTGTCATTTAAGCTCATCAAACATTCTCCCTATTGAGAATATTCCGGATCGTAAAGGCAAAAATCAAGACTTGACATATTTTCCTTATTTATTATTGTGTTGTACATATTTAGAGGCAATAGAATATTCTGTAATCAGCGTAATATTTGTATTACTTGGTCGATACTCCATTTTAACTCTATAAGTTGTATGTCGCTCATTCAATTATATTATTCGAGCCCTAAAACGCTTCATGGTATCAAAGCCTCTCCTATCATAGAATAGGACCTAAGACGATCCCTTCTTTTCTCCTTTTTAGAAATGTTTTTTCTTCTACATCTCAATCCTCAGAAATCTTTATCCACATAATTTTTTTCAGTAACCTGCTTCATTCTCTCACCTTACTCTTTATTAATAATCCTATCTTTCACCACCGTCAAAGTTATTCTTCTTGTTCTCTACTATACATTATCCACTACCCATTATCTCTAATTCATTCCCAGCCTTTTCTCTTCCTTTGACTATTATTTTGTTAGTCTCTGTTATCATGGCACACGAAGGCCCAATCAATTCTACCACTGGTTCCACCGAACTAGATGATAACAGTAGGGGTATACCAATTGTTAATCCCACTACTGCAGCCATAAATTTAGAAGTTCCTACAGCTACTATTGGAGGTTTAATTTCCCTCAATGCCAAGAGCCAAATTCCATTTAAGCTAGCCAAGGATAGAGTTAATTACGGATCATGGAAATCTTAGATGGAAAATCTTCTGTTTGGTTATGGTTTACTTGGCTTCATTGATGGTTCAAATCCCTGCCCGGCCAAAACCGATCCACATTATACTCTTTGGTGCCGACAAGATCAACTAGTTTTACTTGGTGTACAATCAACTGTCACAAGTTGGGTAAGTCCAGCAATAAATCATTGTTCTACATCTGCTGAAGCTTGGCAAAAATTAGAGACAAGCTATGCAAATAAATCTACCACAAGGATGATGTCACTTCTCTCGTCCCTTATGATTATTAAAAAGGAAGGAAAGTCAGTGGCTACATATATGAACATAATAAGAACCATCACAGATGACTTGGCTAATCTGGGTCATCTTCTAGATGATGCCCAGCTCATGTCATATGTTTTAAATGGACGTGGAGATGAGTTCAAAGAACTATTTGCGGCTGTTAGAATGCGTGATACTCATATTACCTTTGAAGACTTATATGATAAACTTGTGGATGAAGAATTACGTTGTGAATCAGGTGAACTCAAAGAAGATAATCCTCAAATCACAGTACAATACATGTAAAGGAGAACAAATTATCGTGGCTGTGGCAGAGGCCGTGAAGAAAATAATAACAACAGGTTTTTTGGTGATCAGAACCAGAACAGGTACGCTAACAATTATTTACAGATGTCTTATCAGTCACAAGCTGGTCGTGGACGTTTTTCACAGCGTGGTGGATTCAGCTCTTCACCTACTGGATACTTCCCTTCTAACCAGTACTCGGCTGGATCTCTAAATGGTCTCAATCATGTCCAACACGATTCCTCTCTTCTAATCTGTCAATTATGTGATTCACCTGGGCTCAGTATGAAAACTTGTCGAAGTCGTGGATTACCTTTCTCTCCTATCATACGACCTCAAGCATTTGTGCCTGATAATAATTCTACCCATTCCAATAATTGGGTTCTTGATACAGGAGCTACACATCATATTACTTCAGATCTTGAAAATTTGTCTATGCACTCATACTATGTGGGTAATGAAGATACTGTTGTTGGTAATGGTAAACGAGTTTCTATTTCCCATATTGGCGCCTCTAAAGTCAATTCTCCTTCTACCTCCTTTATGTTACATGATGTATTATGTGCTCCTATGATAGAACGTAACTTGATATATGTTGCTCAATTTTGCCAGAAAAATAACACCACAATTGAATTTTTTCTTTTTTCTGTTGTTGTAAAGGATCTGTAACGTTGTCAGTACTCCTTTATCTGTCATTGATTTCCTTCATCTTTCTGATGGTTTTCCTTCTCATTATTCTACAGAGTTTCGTCGTGTTTTGGGATCTCTTCAGTATCTCTCTTTGACTCGCCCTGATATTACTTTTGCTGTTAATAAATTGGCTCAATTTATGCATTCTCCCTCTCTTAAACATTAGCTTGTTGTGAAGCGGGTGCTTCGCTATCTTCAAGGTACTGCTCATTATGGTCTGTTCCTCTCTTCTTACTCTTCATTGTCTCTTCATAGATTTGCTGATGCTGATTGGGCTGGTGATGCTGATACTCCCCATTCCACCACTACCTGCATAATTTTCCTTGGTCGTAATCCCTTTAGCTGGAGTTCTAAGAAACAATCTAGCGTTGCTCGTTCTTCTACTGAAGCCGAATATAGGGCTGTTACTTCTACTGCTGCTGAGATTAATTGGATTCATAATCTTCTTCGGGAACTTCTAGTGTCTCTTCCTCACTCGCCTACTATTTATTGTGATAATGTTGGTGCCACTTGTTTATGCTCCAATTTGGTCTTTCATTCCCGCATGAAGTATATTGCTATCGATTTTCACTTTGTTCGTGATCAGGTTGCTAATATTGCTCTTCCTGTTGCTTATGTACATAGTAGTGATCAACTGGCTGATTCTCTTACCAAGCCCTTGGCTCATGCTCCCTTTGTGCTC